>JAFIRS010000343.1:537500-808088 GCA_018342105.1 Gonioctena quinquepunctata
GATTTGCTAATTCGGAGATATTTGTGTTTGAAATTAAGAAAGAGGTATTAGTTGAATTGAAAATTGGACATTCTGGAAATGAAGAATCTACAATAGAAAATGAAGCACCTTTTGAAATATAACAGAAAACCACTACTTCCCAACCGCCATACCAATATTAGATTGTTTACTTCATTTGATAGATATTGGGAAATGTACCTATTAAAATTACATTCTGAAATATTTTTCAGACTTTAAGGACAATTTTATATAATGTGTTTTTTTAGCCACTTACATATTTTTTACACCATGACATCCCTGTAAGATTTCATTAAGAACTGTTCAATTTCATGCGACGAAAGTTTGTACTTTTTAGTCATTGCAACTTAGAAATGAGTGCAAACTTTGTAAAATAATGATAAAGTATCCTCCAACGCGATTTAAAAATTGAATTATTGCAAGGTGCCTTTAGATTTTGATAAATTTTTCCGTTGTGAAAACGATTGTTACAGATATTTCACCACAAAATTTATGTTTTCCACAATGTTTCGTGTGCTTGTTGAAATAATTGATTTTAATTGCCATTTTATGCATTTTTATTATAGATGAAATAATAGAAATTTTTTTGTGCCTATATCTTCATAGTTTATAATATAAATAATATTGTTCTACCCCTTTAATTTTCGATAAGGAATCACCCTCTGGAAACTTTTGCACTAATTTGGTAACACCCTGTATACTGTTTCGCCATTTGTATCATACATACAAAAAGGAGTATTTATAATCAATCAAATATAAATCACTAGTCAGAACAATTTATTAACAAAGTAACTAAAAATACATAACTCAGATGGTAGGTAATAAGATAAATTTCTAAAAATTTTCGTTACGAAAAAAAAGGGGATAAAGAAAGTTTAGCAGCGAGTTGAACAAAATGGAAATGATATTTTCGTATTTCCATGGTTCTGAAAGCTTCGAAGTATCAGAATATTCATCTAAATCAAATAGCTTCTTCGAATGTTCTTCAAGATTGAATTTGATTTTGTACAAAGTCTAAGAAATTACACTACAAGTTTTTCAAAATTACAGAAAAATTAAAATTAGACCGTTTACGTTCAGTTTCTAAAGATATAAATACATCAAATCCGTATCACTGGACGATTCAGTTTATATCAAATCACTGATGCAACAGAAGTTCAATTATCACATTTTTGTCGTACCTGAACAAACCCAGATGGTTCCTATTAATCAATTTCTTCATCTTCCAATTGTATAGATAAACATAATCCACATCCACATAAAATATGCCGGAGAACCCAAAACGAAAGCACTTGA
The DNA here is from genome assembly GCA_018342105.1 of Gonioctena quinquepunctata. Taxonomy (NCBI): domain Eukaryota; kingdom Metazoa; phylum Arthropoda; class Insecta; order Coleoptera; family Chrysomelidae; genus Gonioctena; species Gonioctena quinquepunctata. The sequence continues at coordinate 538,815 of JAFIRS010000343.1, forward strand.
AGATCTTCTTGGAGCATCATATTTCCCCCAAGATTCTTCTTTATAAATTTCCGCAGTATCGTTTTGGAACACCACTTTATACGTAATATTCTTAAAATTTTCTTCCGGCAGAAAACATCCACACGTATAATTTCCCGCATCATCAACATCGATTTCCAAATTTTCCTGCTCAAAAATCAGCAACGATTTATCACCGTTTTCCACTGATAGAAATCTCTTGGCGCAACCTCCCAAGTCGTGTTTGGTACAGTTCAGTTGAAGAGTGTCTCCTCTGCTAACCGTTGTCACAACACCATGATGCAAGATTCTACTTGTGTCTGCTTCTTCATCCTTTCGTTCTCTGTTGTCAGGTTCATAGTCGAGGAGCTCTGGATTCTCGTAATCCTCTTCTTCTTCAACATATTCATAATAGTTGTTGTAGTCTGCTGTCACATGAAGAGGAATGGCCAACAAAAGCAATACAATTGCATGGCCCAACATAATTTGTTCCACTATTTTGTCACTTTTCCTTCACTTGGTATGATTTTCGACATAATTTTCGCAGTTTGTGAGGTGTGTACTGATCGGTAAAAATAGCTGAATTGTAATCTTATCTTTATTACCAACGTTTCTACGTATGATATCACCGTGAATAATTGCACACCAAACGCAGTGGAACCTTGAACCTATTGAAATTCTGTTCTCACAAATTGTGGTTTTATACTAATCAGCTCCTTTGGAAATGGAGTTGTGAATTGGTTGAACAAATTTGACAATTAATACTGATTTGTTAATATTTAATACCTATTAATTTATTCACAAATGTATGTATAAATAACATCGAGTATACCCAGATTCTTTCCGAACCCAATATGAAACTTCTGTATTGGAGAATCACTCAATCACTTTTCCAATAACATAGATGAAAAATATAGGTCAATGAACGTCAGAGATCCCAAATAGCTTTGTCAATTTTTAGCATAAAGCACGAAAACATATGGGATTTTGGCTCTCGGTCGAATTGGCTGAAATTTTATTATGTTATAGTAGGATGGGTCATTAGGAAAAAGTGTGAGTTTAAATAATTTTGTATGTTTAGTTTCTGAGATATAAGCGGCCAAAGTTCGTAAAAACGTCATACTGGGGTAGGATTGACAAAGAAAAAAACTGTTTTTTAGTCGAAATAAGACAAAGTAAGGATGAAAATGCATTGATCGGAACTCATAAACATGTTCAATTATAATCTTATTGATGATAGTACATAAGGGTGTGTGTATACGGATCAAAAATGGAGTCGATTGAAAAAATTTGACAGTTAAAAATCATTTGTCAACACTTTATACCTATCAATCCATTTACCTATGTGATGCAATTTTAATAGTTATCAAAATTTATTGGACATCCTTACGAGGGGGATTCTGAAAATTTCAGTTAGAAAAGGACATAAAGACTAGGCACAGATATAAAGAGATTTCTAGACATCGATAGAATTTTAGTATGTTAAGGTGGATTTAGTCAACTTCTATAGCAATAACAATAAGAATAGCAATAAGCGTAAGAATAATTATGTACTGAACCTATTTTTAACCGACGAAACCAAAAAGGAGGAGGTTCTCTATTCGACCCGTATATTTTATGTTTTTCCATCATATTTTTTTTCATGTATGATCACGCATAACTTTTTACTGAGGCGTCCGATTCCGATAATTCTTTTTTCAATGGATAGGGTGTACTTCGACTTTGGTCCCACTTGAATTTAAAAGATGAAATCCACCCCTAAGGGTAGCGAAATGAAGGATATTGATCACTCACCCTCTGAATTCTGGTCCGTTAACCGATTCTATCAGGCATAACTTTGTACTGGGTTCTTCGATTTGGATGATTCTTTTTTTAATAGATAGGGTATACCTTATATTTGGATTTCGAAAGGAATTAGCCACCCTTACGGGTGGAAAAATAGGGGATAATTGATTTTGCACTAGTGAACATTAGCACACACATACGTAGTTGACAATGACAGATCGCTACTGACATTATTCTTGTTCCAGTATATTTTATGAGAGGATGGAATGATATACAAAGTAATGAAATAAACTAACCAGAACAACGAAAATAATTTATATTACAACAAATAGTAAAAGTAGATAATCATATTATTTAACTGGTAATAGTTGAAGTAAGGTGGGTAAGTAAGTATTTTAGAAGTAATCAAAAAACAAGTAGGTAGTATTTGGTAGATTTTAGCCACAAAAAATTGAAAAATAAAAACTTCTTAACAAAAAATTAAACCGACGAAATGCGGAACTGGAAATAATAAAACTTTTAACAAAATTAAACCGACGAAATCAACTGAAAGCAAAAATAAATAACTTAGTCTAATGATATTGAGCTCTAAACTAATGAGTAACTGATTTTGAGTCGGCGCCAAACAAACTAGCAATTGAATTAGGTGAAGCGTAAAATGATGGCAGCGAGATGCACGGCTGGGTTTTGATGACTTCTTTCATAGATAATGATATTCGTCGGTTTAATTTTTTATTAAAAAGTTTTATACAACGAATTTAGATTCATTTTTAAAGTTATTACATAGTTAGGAGCTCAATTATCATTAGACTAAGAAGGTTATTTTATTTTTTGCTTTTCAGTTGATTTTTTGTCGGTTTAATTTTTTTTAAAAAGTTTTATACAACGAATTTAGATTCAGCAATAACTTTAAGAATGACAGGACACGTATGATAAGTGAAAGTTCGCTCAATATTCTAGCAAATATAATTTGGCTATTTTTTATTTGAAATGTGTTTGTTTATATTGTGATCATGGAGATGAACGAAAGGGAGAGCATCGACGGCCTTGCAAGTATGTCTCAGAAGTTTAATTGTGATTAAAAAACATGGAACATGTATTCGTATCTGTCAGTGGTCATGACATTTTGGGGAAAATAAATTTTTTTCAGGGCTTTTTCCCGGAAGTACGGAATTGTTTTCTTTAACTCGGGAACGGTAAAAGATATATCGATTCTGCGAACGGCAATCGATTCAGAATGGCCAAATTTGTCTAGAGACGGATTTTCGGATCAATCGAGAAAAGAAAAATATCGACCGAAAAAAGGGAAAACCCAAAGTGGTCCTATCAATCTCCGGTTTGAACCAAAATGTTGGAAATGCGCGTAGATTCTGGAAATACATCATGTGTGGTATCTCAATCTAACAGATTCCCATGAATCGTAAAACATCGAGATAATGGCGAGAAATCATAGATGGCGCACCCGTCGACTTTGACATGTGCCAAGGAAAAAATCGACACGACGGCTTTCTAAAAGTACCTTTTCCTTACAAAAAAAATTCCGCATAATTAAAAAACGCGACCTTTAACTATATTTTTCCCATTGCACCGATGTTTCGAAACTTTGCGACATCATAGCTTCCTTAGCTCCATTCTTACGAGATCGTTGAATTCAGCGGACTTCTTTACGTAGAAAAAGTTATTTTCCGGAAAACCTCTTTTTATTTCAATTTTTAAACGTCAACACCGACACGGGCGTCATCAAAAATGCTGCTACCGTGCAGACTCCTCTTCAAAAATCGTAAAAAAATCAGGAACGCAGATAATGTTTCGAAACTCTAGGATCTCAATGAAAAAAGTATTTCCTTCCGAATAGTGAGGAGCACATAAAACTCGGAGTACGGAAAATATGTTTTCCCGCTCTCTAAAGTGGAAAAAGTGATTATGAGGAGGGCGTCTGTGCACGCTTCTCTTTGAAAGATCGTCGAAAATTCCATGACGTATCGATCGGTGTGAAATTCTAGACGGTCATGCAAAAAGCTATGAAAAAACGATTTTGGGGGAAATACAATTATTTCCGGACTTTTTTCCGGAAATCCGGGATTGTTTTCTCTAACTCAAGAACGGTAAAAGATAGATCGATTCTGCAAACGTCAAGCGATTCAGAATGGCCAAATTAGTCTAGAGACAGATTTTCGGATAGATCGAGGAAAAAAAAATATTAACCGAAAAAAGTGAAGAAGGGGGTAACCCCGATTCTGTCGAAAAACCAAAGTGGTCCAATCGATCTCCGGTTTGAACCAAAATGTTGGAAATGTCGCGTAGATTCTGGAAATATATCATGTGTGCTATCTCAATCTAACAAATTCCCATGAATCCTAAAACATCGAGATAATGGCGAGAAATCATAGATGGCACACCCGTCGACTTTGCATGTACCAAGGAAAAAATCAACACGACGGCTTTCCGAAAGTAACTTTTTCTTTAATAAAAAAGTCCGCTGAATTCAAAAACACGACCATCTCGTCGATAGGACATGGAACTTTAACAATTTTTTTCGCCATCGCCCAGAGTTTTCGAAACTTTGCGACATCATAGCTTCCTTAGCTGCAGTCCCATCGACGATTGAATTCAGCGTACTTTTTAACGTCCTTGTATCTTTTTCACTGCCGATAGTTCATTTTGCATATTAAAAAAAATCATCAAATGGATAAAGGAACGTGGAAAAAAATTAGTATATTACATATCAAGTGTTGTAAAAAACATATTACGCACGAATGGAAAAATAAATTCGTAATTGCTTTACAACACGCAATACGTACCATACTTCTTCTACGACATTTATATACTGGGCGCTGCGTTTGTTTAAGCCTTAAGTAATAAAAAACGAAGGTAACTAACGTAGTTAATGGTTTAATTTTCAATTTTCAACAACAAACTGAACCTGAGAAAATATAAATTTATACTATATATATATAATATATATATATATATATATATATATATATATAGTGTGACCCATTTAAAATGGAACTACCCCTGTAGAATACGCATTTTTCAGTCAATCTCAAAAATATTTTTCTTTATTAAGCATCAAAAACTGTATCTTGAGACAAATTTTAATAACTTTAGTTTCATTTCCAAGGCACTCGTTGGGTTTTTTTCTTTGTCAAAAACGGCAAAAGTTTATTAGGCAATTTTTGTTTTCAAATTTGACTACACCACTGGATTTGTAGTCGTTATAAATGAAAACCATCAAAATTTCATAAAAAAATATTGGTTAACAACGAAGTTACAACAACTTCAATTTTGGAAACAAAGTATTTGATTATAATTTTTATTTAGATTATAGACATATTTAAAATCTGGCAACACTGCCGATACAAAGTAGAACACTAGTGAATTTGTACAGCGAAAATCCGAAGTCAATAGCTTATTCCGTTCTACAGTTATAACTCCTGAAAGTATGGTAATGTGAGCGTTTTGTGGTGTACTAAATCACAGCCTACTATTGATTTAGTACAATACCTATGCCTAATGTATTAGTTCACCTTTCTTCAAATTATTGATACCTTCTCTAAAAGCTTGTTTTAGTTGAGTTTTGCAGAATTTAAAAGGAATATTTTTTGTCCTGCTTTCTGTTTTATTATTGAATAAATAATTTTGATACTTTAAAACTTGATTCGGTTCATTTCGTTTTTATCGGCTATGGAAGACTGCATAACTTGAAAATGAATTTTTAATTTTCTGTTATTTTCGAATACCCTTATAACTTAAACTTAAATAAATGATTTTAAGGGAATATAATACACAAATCCAGTGGCGTAGTCAGATTTTTATTACAAAATCGCTTCCACCACAAAACGCTCACATTACCATACTTTCAGGAGTTATAACTGTAGAACGGAATGAGCTATTGACTTCGGATCTTCGCTGTACAAATTCACTGGTGTTCTAATTTGTATCGGCAGTGTTGCCAGATTTCAAATATGTCTATAATCTAACTAAAAATTATAATCAAATGCTTTGTTTCCAAAATTAAAGTTGTTGTAACTTCGTTGTTAACCAGTATTTTTTTATGAAATTTTGATGGTTTTCATTTATAACGACTACAAATCCAGTGATGTAGTCAAATTTGAAAACAAAAATTGCCAAATAAACTTTTGCCGTTTTTGACAAAGAAAAAAACCAAAGAGTGCCTTGGAAATGAAACTAAAACTATGAAAATTTGTGTCAAGATACAGTTTTTGATGCTTAATATTCAAAAAAATTTTTTTTTGAGAATGACTGAAAAATGCGTATTCTACAGGGGTGGTTCCATTTCAAATGGGTCACACTGTATATATATATATATATACAGGGTGTTCAAAACAAAAAAAAAAATTGACAGTCGCGTTGTCTAATATTTCATAAAATGATATTTTTTTCAATGGAACACCCTATATTTTTTCATCCATTTCGATTTGTAATAACATTCTCAACAACAAAGCTCATATCACTTTTCTTCCTAAAGTGGAAAATGAGCGACTTATGTGGAAATATTTATTTCTTTCACTAGTACAAAAAATTTCTTTGTTTTGGCGAATAAAACCTCATGATTGTCCAAACACCCATTTTTTGTACTTATACGAATGACAATAAGAAGAAAAAATTGCGCTGGGATGTGAACTCGTGAAACCCGTGATCATCAAGTCGCACCACTCAATTGACACCACTAAGCTATTTGGTATTAATGTACAAAACGATAAATGTTTCCCTATTAATACAACTGTCTTATTTTCACCTTTACGAAAAAAAGTCAAGTACAGCTTTGTTGTTGAGAATAGTTATTACGAATCGAAATGCTAAAAAAATAGGTTTCCATTGAAAAAATATCATTTATGAAATATTATGACAACGCGATATCAATTTTTGTCTTTAAAAATTTTTATGTAACTAAATAATTGGTATTATTAATTATCAGTGGTATTGAAGTTAATGTAATTTTTAAGTTTTTATACAATGGGAGCATTTGATTTTTCCGATAAATTATTCATTGATAAAATATTTGACGAAATATCAATATCATTATTTATAGTCGACGTGGATGGTAAAATATTGTTAATAGATTGCGGTATTCTTTCAGAAGTTGCTGTTTTGTTTACAGTGGATTCGTCTACGTATCCTTCTGCTACGGTAGAAGACTTTCACCCACCGAGTCGTTTCATCGCCATTAAATCACCCCCTGCGTCGACCAAATAGAAGTCCAAGTCCTCCTGAAGCGATGACCGGTGTACAAAGCAGCATCGGGCAATTTCAAGTACTCTGCAATTTTTTTCAGCACTGCTCCTAGTTTGTCTTGTCAGTTTTCCATTTTGATAATTTAGGAAAAACTCACTAAACTGGTCCCATTTACAGCATTTTTCATTTCCATATATTTTTTGCAGATATTGTAGAAAATTCCGGAAACATCGAACGATCTAGGTATTTTATTTTTCGTATCAGAAATTTATTATTATAAGAGTTTTTCCATTAGTCTCTTCTAAATCACGTGCTTTCATATTTTTGAGTTTTTGTTTTCTACAAGCCCCAGACATTCCAATAATCAGGGTAACTTTCATGAAGAGGAATTTCCCATCCGAAGCTTCTTGCAATTTTTTTTAAATTTCTTGCCGTAATAATTTTTATTTTTTTCCTTGTAGCCGTCAGACTGCCTTTCCAGATACGTTTTTAATTTTTTATAATTATCGATATTAACATCGTGCCTTATATTTAACGTAGTTCGTAACATCGAGTATATTGCCCAGAGCGAGGAGGGTTTAAATGTTTTGGTCAAATTATTAAAATAGGCGAGCAAAACATTTTCAGAGTACGTACTCACATGGTTATCTATACTCCATTCCATGAACTTTTGATAAGCCTTTTCATATCTATCCTTTGATAGATATGGAAAACACTGAAACGATGATATAAAAATCGTTCGTTTGTATTCCTAGTATCAGATATTTCAAGATAATATATGTAATCCTATTTGTTTTCAATTCGAAAACACAATGAAGTAGACAAAAAGTTGTACCAAATACCAGGAAAAAAAGACGTTTTTACCCTTACGTTTATGCATATATTGATCAAATCTGTATAACTAGAATATATTTTATATCCAATCGTTGATGCAAGAAAAAGTCCACAATTTATATGCACCTTAAATGGAGTTATTCTGATTCACATAGTTCGTATCATTCAGTTTCTCCATCTCCCAATTTCATGGATCAGAATTACCCATGTCCACACGGAAAATGTAGGAGAATCCAAAACGAAAGCACTCGAAGTTCTTTTTGTAACTTTAAATTTGCCCCACCGTTCTTTTTTATAAACATTCGCAGTGCCACTTTCGAATACCACTCTATACGTTACATTCTTCGAATTTTGTTCTTGAAGAAAACAGCCGCACGAATATTCTTCCTCTCCTTTAATATTGAATGTGAATTCGATGGCATTGTTAACGGAGTAAATCATCGGAGTTCCGCGGTTTTTGATGATGAACATGCTGCCAGTACAACCCAAATCGTGTACATTACAGTCGGTGTCAATAGAATCTCCTCTCTCAGCACTTGCTACTAGAAATGCTTCTTCTTCTACTACTTTCCCTTGTAGACGAATGACCAATAAAAGCAATACAATTACATGGCTAAGTCTTAACATATTTTGTTCACCAGCGATTCTACGTTTGATCACCGTAAGGAATTGGACAGCAGTGTCAGTGAAATCTTGAACCTTTTCAAATCCTATATTCACGAATTGGGTAGTAGTTTTATACTTGCGAAATGGAGTTCTGAAATGGTTGGACAAATTTGACAATTAATAATCATCTGTCTATATCTTACACCTATCAATTCATTCACCAATGTGATGCCTTGTTTTCTGTTCATTACAAGGGGTGTTCTGAAAATTTTTGTTTCGTAAATACGGGGATCATAATAGGTCGTTAAACGCCCATATATTTATTAACTACGAATATTGCTAACTGGCCATAAGAGCAATGCAATGAAAGTGAAGTCGGGTTATATATGTCTTTCCTTGTTATGGTAATCGAACATCAACCAATACATGTCACGCCTCCATTTTCGCGCATGCGCATCTATTCAACGTTGTTTTGGCTTCACATTTGCTGTCTTTATTATCAATATTGGTACTTAATACATATATGGTTTTGCTGTATTCGTTTTGTCGAAACGATGGTTCATAGCTATGCTAGCATTCGTTAGGTGGCGCTGTAGTCAAGTTATTGAGAAAAAAAAAGTTTTTTTTTCTTGAAATTGCTGAAGAGTTGAAGAAATGGCATTTTGTGGGCTAATTCTACCAATAAAAAGGCTACCTATGAATATATACATATATTTTTATTTTTTATTTTCTGAAGGGGTGAAACATGCAACCCCTATTCCATTTTATACCTACGAAACCAAAAAGAAGAATGTTCTCTAGTCGACGCGTATATATTTTTTTTTATAATTTTTTTTATGTATGATCACGCATAACTTTTTACTGAGACGTACGATTTCGATAATTCTTTTTTCAGTTGGATAGGGTGTACTTCGAAGTTGGTCCCTTTTGAATTTGAAAGATGGAATCCACCCCTAAGGGTAGCAAAATGAAGGATATTGATCACTCACCTTCTGAATTCTGGTCCGTTAACCGATTCTATCAGGCATAACTTTGTACTGGGTTCTTCGATTTGGATGATTCTTTTTTAATAGATAGGGTATAACTTATATTTGGATTTCGGATGAAATTATATACCCTTACGGGTGGAAAAATAGGGGATAATTGATTTATCACTTGTGAACATTGGCCCACACATACGTAGTTGACAATGACAGATCGCTACTGACATTATTTTTGTTCCACATCCGTCAAAATCATTATATTCTATGAGAGGATGGAATGATATGCAAAGTAATAAAATAAACTAACCAGAACAACAAAAATAATTTATATTACAACAAATAGTAAAAGTAGATAATCATATTATTTAACTGGTAATAGTTGAAGTAAGGTGGGTAAGTAAGTATTTTGGAAGTAATCAAAAAACAAGTAGGTAGTAATTAGTAGATTTTAGCCACAAAATATTGAAAAATAAAAAGTTTTTAACAAAAAATTAAACCGACGAAATACGGAACTGAAAAGTAAAAAATAAAATAAACCTTCTTAGTCTCAGTAACTAAGATCCTAAACTAATGTAAGTAACTAATTTTGAGTCGGCGCCAAACGAACAATCAACGAACATCATTAAATTACTTCAAAAAAATTATCAGAATGTCACCGCGCAACTCGATGCCATCATTTTACGCCTTACCTAATTCATTTGCTTGTTTGTTTGGCGGCGACTCAAAATTAGTTACTTACATTAGTTTAGGAGCTCAGTTACTGAGTCTAAGAAGGTTTATTTTATTTTTTACTTTTCAGTTCCGTATTTTGTCCGTTTAATTTTTTGTTAAAAAGTTTTTTTTACCAGGACTTTTTAACGAAACAAAATTTCTCAACTTGAAATATGTGTTGAAAACAACGACTCATTGCAAAACTTTTTTAACTCCTGTGTTGTGTCCGTAAATGCAAAAGTTTCCCAATAAAAAAATTTAAAATAACATTGTGCATGAACGGATCTTCTGTAAATGGAATCGAAAAAAATCTAGTAGGTGGCTGTCACGTTTTGTTTGCACAACTTGTTACTTCAATCGTGGTATTTTAAAATTATTCCGCTTGTTTCAACTTTCGTCGTATGAACCAAGGACTTCAGGTGACCCCAGATACAAAAGTCTGAGGGGTTTAAGTCTGGAGATCTGGGAGGCCAAGGTTGCGGTCCTGCTCTGCCTATCCAACGATTTGGATACACGTCGTCGAAGAACTGACGAGCAGTTATGCTGATGCACAGGCGCACTATCGTGCATTAGCCACATTCGTGGTCGAATAGCTAGTGGAACATTTTCAAGTAAAATGGAAAGCTACTCCTGGAAAAAATGTGTATAGCTTGCACCAGTTAGCCTTAACGGTAGGAAATACGGTCCAATAATATTTTCACCAATAATTTCGACCCACACGTTAAGTGAAAATTTATATTAATACCAACCTTCTTGAATTGCATGTGGGTTATCTTCGGCCCATAGATGATTGTTACGGAAATCTATAATTCCTTGCTTTGAAAATTTGGATTCGTCAGTGAATATTACGTTTTCTAAAAATTTAGCATTTTGGGTAATCATTTGAAGACTCCATTGACAAAAGTCTACCCGATGTGAAAAATATCTCGGCAAAAGTGCCTGGACTCGTTGAATATGGTAGGGATACAATTGGTGATCCTTTAAAATTTTCCAGATTAGTTTGCTAACATTAAGGCCCGGTATTTTCAACTCCGGTTATACTAGGAATAAATTACCCAAAGGTTAGAATATGCTTTTGTTTAACGTTTATTGATAATGCAAAAGCACATTCTAACCATTGGTTAATTTATTCCTACTTTAACCGGAGGTGAAAATACTGGGCCTTAGTGTGTTAGCAATTCGTCTTGTACTTAATTCTGGACGATCTTCAATCATATTGATAACTTCTTCTTCCAGTGCCACTGTTCTTATTAGTCGTGGACGACCACAATCAGATGTGCAAAAATTGTGTGATGAGGTATCACGCGCTGAGGATATATCTCTGCATAGAGCCGTCTAGCTTCCAAAGAATTTCCATTGGCACGACCATACATAAAATGCATATCGGCCATTTCCTCGTTAGTGAAATTATTCAAAATACACAATCGCACTTTCAACTACCACATAAAAATCAAAGCTACTTGACAGCCACCTGCTAGATTTTTTCGAATTAATACTACGATTGAAGTCACAAGTTGTGCAAACAGAACGTGACAGCCACCTACTAGATTTTTCGATTCCATTTACAGAAGATCCGTTAATGCACAATGTTGTATTTAATTTTTTTATAATGAAAATATTGCTTTAACGGACACAACACAGGTGTTAAAAAAGTTTTGCAATAAATCTTTTTTTTCAACATATATTTTCAATTTTGAGTTAGGGCCTTTTCAGAATATCTATCAGATGTAGTTCAATGTCCAGCGTGGCTTTAGCCGGGGAAGTAGTTGTTTTCTGTTAGACATTCACAAAAAATAACTTCATTTTAATCGTGGATTTTTCAATTAACAGAAAAATCTTTCTATCAATATTCAATTGAGAATGTTTCCCTTTTCAACATGAATACCCCACAAGAGGTTATCTTGACGATGAAAGATAGAGACTAAAGTTTATATTTCAGTCGCAGATGATTCCACATCTGATTTTATGAACATCCTGTTTATATTTTCAACAAAACATATTTTTAAATTGAGAAATTTTATTTCGTTAAAAAGTTCTGGTAAAAATGGAATAGGGATTGCATGTTTCACCCCTTTAAAAGATGACAATAAAATTTAAAAAATCTCCAGTAATTTCAAGAAAACAAAAGTATGTTTTCTCCTAATTTTTGGAAGCGTGTAACTTTTTTAGGAAAGGCCTAAGAGCTTTTGTTTACATGAAAGACCCCCTTTCGCACTTATTTATTCACCCTGTATATGACAACTGAAAAATAATTTATTGCCGCATATTTCAGTGACACGAATGCCAAGCTGTGGTATGAAGCTAATAAATGTTTATAGTTAGAAATATCGGGTATTTCTAAGCTTCTTGCGAGATCAGTTTGAAACGTGTGGGAGTTCAAAGAACACATCTGACTCATCGTGTTATGGGATCCTTCGAATACCGATGATCACAAAGAATTACAATGTAATCCATGAGCTCATACGTTGTCTCTTGTTTCTCCGTGAGGTGGTTTCCAGAGATAATATTTACTTAACGAGGATCGACCGCAATTATCATTTATCACTAGGGTTTTCAGAATGTTAGAAGTAATAGTCTGCGCTCAAATAAATATTTTTCGCCAGTAAAAAATCGAAAGAGATTTACTTGATAGAGCTTATTCGGTCCTGAGTGCCGAAAATTTGGGAGGTAAATTAGATATTAATTTGTCTCGCAAACCATTTTTTCGTGGGTAACTATTACTTCTGTGACTAAGTTGAACGACGTGCTATGACTGTGTATTGAACGATGTCAAGAGAGTAACTAAATGAACTCACTTGAATGATTCCGGAAACTCACTTTTATATTCCAGCCAACTGTATGGCTCTACTTTCCGATTATCTGTCGGAACAATGCAAGGAATAATTTTTCCTAGAGTTGATTTGGTTTACCTAATGAAATACCAGTTATTTGGTTTTACCTAACGAAATAGTAGAATAGAAATATAAAATCTCCCGAGGGAGATTTTATGATTAGTGGGATAATTCTCCACAGTATTAAAATTTCGTAGACGTAGAAGTAGAAGTTGAAATACAAAAAAAAGTAGTGACCACTATTTTGACGTCTCAGAGACATGGATGCTAATAGAAGCACACAAATATAAATTGGAAGCCATCGAATTGATATTTCTAAAGAAAATAGAGAACTAATCAAAATTATATAAATAATAAACAAAATACACAGATAAAGGTTAATGAATAACATGGCCGATTTTATTTTTACTCAAAACGGGACATTGTCAAAATTAGGGGATGCTGGGGTCCTAAGACTATAGGACGACTGTGATAGTGCTACAATAAAAAAATATTTTTTATATCGAGAACATTTATTTATAAAAATAATAATTACATTGAAATAATACCTTGGTAAAGGTTCCAAAAGTAGGAAAAGCTAATTATTGTTATATTTTTCTGTTGAACATATATGTTTTAATATAGCTGGTGAGGATTTGAAATAGAAATGAAATTCTTGGCAGCTTTTTTGAATATTCATTTTTGTTATTAAGATAGATTTGAGAACAGGTACCTGAAGCTGAGTTCTTTCTGATGTCCATAATTTGTTCATCAAAGAGAAAACTATTTCTACTGGCGCACTTGTTGTTGTTTATTAAAATAATAAACTTTTCATGATTGAGATTGTTGGTGTGGAAGTGTTAAAAACTTCCACCCAACGATTTTCAGTTGAAACATTTTTCTTATTCCAATCTGCCACTTTTTGAGATGTAATGTACTTGGAAATTAGTGAAAATTCATGGGATATTTATTTTTATCAACGTATCCTTTTTCAATCAAAACATCCAATACCTTTTGAACATCTTCCCACGCAAGTACTTTTTTTAAATTTGCCCAATCAAGTCAAAGTCTTTATTAAACACAGCCCAGTGATCCAAATATTCCCTGCTTGTCTTGTAAAATTCTGTAGCTTTAGTTTTCACAAGTTCTTCCTCAATATCACTCTTTCAATAGCTACGAACCGTAAAAGGCAGGAATTGTTTAGTCTGTTATTTGCCAAATTTTCTTTCAATTGACTAATATTCAGTGATTACTCTTTACAATACATCACGAAGTTCTTTAATTTTATTAATCCAATTCATTGGCGAGTGTCTTATTTCCAATTTTGTTTACCAGACGGAAAAGAATAAAACTTTACTTTTTTCTTTCAGCTGATGTTTTATATATTTTTTTTTCGTACTACTCTTACATGCATTTCAATGATACAATTCATCTGTCCAGAAATTTTGCCACATTCCGCCGCCGTTGTGGCGCTGGAGTCTAGACGCCAAAGATCTATAGAGGTTGATTAAAACACACCAAACAACAGTCATTGTCATGGAAATGTTCTGGAAGGAAGCTAGAGTGACTCTTCTGTGTAGTTGGGTTGTTCTGTGATGGGAGCTTCATCAGAAATCTATACACAACTAGATGAAAGCTCGCCGACTGAGCGTGAATAAAAAAAAACCACAGCTCTGAGCTATGATTTTCAAAAAAGAAACCTATCCTCTTTTTCGAATTAACGAAATGAAACGTTTGATTTTCTTTCTTGTACTCTTTCTGAAAACTGTCTATCGTTGACCTTCAACGGCTTCAACTGAAAACGGGACAATTCTATGTCCCGAAGCTTTCCTCCGGGACACAGAAAAAGGGACAGTCGCGTTCAAAACGGGACGTATGGTCACGTTATTAATGAATGATGATAATATAGCAAAATTGCGATGAATTGAATATGTTAATCGAATGCTTGAGACCAACAAGAAAAATATTCGAAGCGAGAAATTTTATAAACAAATCAATAGGCAGTACAAGGAAAATATGACAAGAAACAATATAACAAGCAATTTTAGTCTGTATTGCATAATGTGCTGGGATTATTTAAAGCTAGCGACTTCATCCGCGTGATATTTGTATTTTTTCTAAGTTTTTCTTTGTTTTGTTCCATCTAGCTTATGCTATATCTCAGGTTCCCGTCATCGTAGTGTGATAAAATATAAACCTGTTTTTAAGTCTAATCGTGAGCCTTCAAAGACAAAAAGTTTTATTAAAATCGGTCCAGTAGTTTTTGCGTGATGTTCTAACAAACAAACAATCATCAACATCAAACAATCATATTTGTAGTGCACAATTCACTAAAAGGAAAAAAACTATTTCATTATCGTATGAAAACAAATATTTTTCGTTGGTAGATGCAAGGAAAAATTGACTTTTTCTTCCAGAAATATTTATTGGCTCTTGCTCCAATAATTTCATTGATATGCGTTCAAAAGAAAATGGATTGCTACCGGTGGAGAAATATACATACTTGCCCGCAGAAATAAAAAAAATACATAAACAATAGATAGTATAATTTTTTCCCTCCATATTAATAATTGAAATATTGTTGACCTCGAAAATCGAGACTTCTTGACAAATTCTTGCAGTGGTTAACTGGTCGCGAGTTTTCTGTTGAATTAGCATTTTTATCTGGTTCATATTATGCGAGACCTTGGTACAGCGTGAATTATACACATGCTTGCAACATTCGCACTACTAAAGCTTCACATGCACATGCTCACCCTCATTCTTCACTTTGCAATAAATAATTCCCAAAATTTACGGCCATGTAGCAATATTTCACTAAGAAACAGAGTTTTCTTTACAGCCAATTTTGCTAACTATTTCCCTCATAGTATTCAACCAATGATCTGCCAGCATTTTTCAAATTTTGACCAATACTGTCAAAATGACAGTTGCAAAATTTGCAAATCAACCCTTGGGTTTTTTTTCGACAATATCTCCTATAAGCATACTCCAGTAAGTAATTTTCGTGGTTAAGACAAAAGAAATTTGGACATATTTTTGTCATCTGACGTTAAATTTTTTAAAGTGTCAAAATGACTTGTTTTGGTACAAGTTCATTCGAACAAATTCAGACTAATATTTATAATATAACACCCAAAAATACTTCCAAAAACTCAATTTGGAGACAATTTGAGAAATTCTGCAGTGAAAGGAATTATGAATTACGCGTTGATACACAAAGACCAGAGCTGAAGCCTTTGAAAATGGTAAAAAGTTAAAAAAAATAATAGTAGGATGAAACCCATTGGAAAAGGAAGAGAATATAACGAAAATGAAAGGAAAAATAATTTACGGGCGATCTGAGGTCGGGAAGTGGAAGAGGGTGAGTTTTTAAGGGTAAAAAACGGTATATCTCGATTTCCGGCAAAACTACGAGTCCTATGGCAAAGTTGTAGGTGATGAAACGATCTACAACTTTTGTGCATACAGTTTTTTCACATAACCTCAAAATTTATGTGAAAAATTGAAATAACCAAGTTTTTTGTTTTTTATTTTTATCTTTTACAAAACAAAATTTTTTTTTCACGAAATTTGGTGAAAACTTACCTTTTCATGTCTTAAACTCACTGTAATTCTTTTGATTTAAAATATTCATTTTTTCACCTTATTTTCACTTAGTATCGAAAAAACACCCTAATTTTCAATCGAAAATTCTCCCGTCAAAATATCAGCTTTTTAAAAAAAGTCGGTGTGCTTTTTGTTCGTTGAAATCTCTACTTTCTGATGGTGTGAAGAAAATATACATTACTGTGGTAAATGTTCTCAGAAAATGCAAAGACAGGTAGTAAGCCAGACCCTCCTAGCCCCTTTCCCACTTCTCTATTAAATACCTTTTGATGGGCTAAAATTTTCCGTAGGTCACTCAGGTATATAAGTTATCTTGAAATAGCAATAAATAGGCATCTACACATATAATTTAAAGAAGATTCTACAACTTTCTCAAAATATTGTAGATGCCTTATTAAATTCGGATTCGAGTTTTTTTCGTTTCTTTGCATTTTCTGAGAACATTTACCATAGTAATGTATATTTTTTTTCACACCATCAGAAAGAAGGGATTTCAAGAACAAAAAGCCCACCGACTTTTTCAAAAAAGCTGATATTTTGACGGGAGAATTTTCGATTGAAAATTAGGGTGCTTTTTAGATATCAAGTCAAAATAAGGTGAAAAAATATATACTTTAAATCAAAAAAATTACAAATTACACTGTGGGACATAAAAAGGTAAGTTTCCACCAAATTTCGTGGGATTTGAATTTTTCACATACATTTTGAGGTTATGGGAAAAAAGTGTCGATACAAAAGTTGTAGTTTTTTCTATTACCTACAACTTTGCCATCTACTTTTTTTCCATAGGACTTGTAGTTTTGCCGAAAATCGAGATAAACCGTGTTTTACCCTTAAAAACTCACTCCCTTCCACTTCCCGACCTCAGATCGCCCGTAAATTATTTTTCCTTCCATTTTTGTTATATTCTCTTCCTTTTCCTATGGGTTTTATCCTACTATTATTTTTTTTGGTTTAAAAAATTATCGACCCTGGTCTAACAAGTGAGCACTCTATCGAAAATTTTAACGGACTACGCATATATCATGAAGAAATCTAATGGTGAAGACTATAAAGAAAGTTGCATACAAAGTATATGGAATACAACAGCAAAGATGTTGCAGGAATATTATTTTGAAAATTTCAATATCATGTCCAATCCTTATTTGGGAAATAGTCTAATCAAATATATCTCGGTCTATTATTTTTCAGGAAAATTTTTATCTGAAGATTGTTGCTTATAAGTAACTTCCCTCAACAAATTGAATGACAAAATCATGCAATTTGCCTCGGGATATCACTCGATTAAAAAAATTTCCGACAAAATAATATTCCCTTGATATATTGTAACTGAAAAGGTATGTTTAAGAATGTATTCATTGATTCTGAGATTTTTTATCCTACCTAAAACCAAGGGCATTACTGCTCTCAATTTCTATACTTTTTCTCACCGATGCACAAGATATTAAATGTATTGAATGTAATTCAAAGTGAATCATATCATTTCCTAAGTAGTGCCTTTAAACTCAGCAAGTGAACTGTTCAAGGACAATATTACCAGATAAATTAACTCCTATGTGTCATTCCAAGTGTCATTTCATGATGATATTTTTGTCATTTTGACAGCGATAAAAAAGGTGCATCCTTTTTACCGCCGATAAAAACGCCTGTTCCTCATAACCAGACTACATCTAGAAGCCGTCGCTTTATTGTTTGTTCTGTCAGTTATAATTATTAAGTTTTGTTGTTATTGAAATATACAAAATGATTCGTTTTGGTGAAGTTTCGACTCAAGAAATAACAAAAATATAGAAAAATCTATACCGCAATCCAGAAAAAACACTAAAGCGTCAACATGGAGACAATTTATGGTGAAGATTATAAAGAATATGCAGTTAAATCAATTTGGAATAGAGCACTGTCAGTGACGTAATCTGACAGTTGTCAAACAGCTGATAGGCAAGCAAAACTTTTGTCCATTAGAGCACGTATGCCTTTCTTGTGAATTTTGTCCGAAAAACGATATTATAAAAAAATAGTCTTGGCATTGTTGTGATCCTTAGTTATTAGTGAATATTGTGAAGTAGTGCAAATGTCTATAGAGGTGTTATAAACATGGATTTTCCACTTAAAAAATACGTTGTCATCATAACCTAAATAGTTTGTTGTTTTAGATTTCATGAGGTTCATCATGCAATATTGTGCTGTTATGGGTTGTAGTAACCAATTCAATCAGGACAAGCATGTGAGATTTTTCCAATTTCCTTCCGGAGGCATAATTAGGAATTAATTTGAAAAATTATTGGATTTTTCAATGGAAAAAGGAGTCTTACAATATATTAACAAATAATATGTTCACTAAATGTACACAAGTTTAGAAAAATCACAACAAATCACTAAGAAACACAAAAAAACAATGATCTCCACAAACACTCAAATGCTTTGTTGCCCCCGATCAGCTGATGACCGCCATGTTGTGACGTCAGTTGACAGTGCCCTATTCGACTGCGAAGATGATTCAAGGAAAATATTAAATTTGACCCTTTTGCCGAGAAATAGTAAGGGGTAAGAATTACAAGCTATTCCAGAGAAAAGAAAGTTATGTTCTGTAGCATTGTTCAAGAAAGATATACTAAAAATGGCAAAGTTGTGGAATATAGAAGAACCAGAAGAGTTGAAAAAAATATTCTTTCATATAGTTCTTTATGAATTAGCTTGGAGGGGAGGAGAAGCTCCAAACTGTAAAATATACCATTTTAAAGGAGAAAAAAATCAAGATGGAACTTCAACAGGGAGATTTGAATGCAAATAAATAGAAAAACAGCAAATGGATAACAAAAAATGAAATAGATGAAGGTCCCGTTAGATTGCTAAAATTACTCTTACAAAAAAGAAAGGAAAACATATCATGTGAACGACTTTTTTTAAACTCCAAACCCCTTTTGGAAAAACACTAATTCTAAAGGTTGGTACAAAAATGTCCCACACGATTCCTACTTGGACCAAAAATTCTGCAACTAAAATTGGACTCAACATCACAAATAATAAAATAACCAGTTATTTAAACCCTTCTAGCCAGAAGAGTTTCTCAATAAGCCAAAGCAGGAGTAACTTATAAAGATAAGATAAATGGTCTAAAATAGAGATACTGCTCTTAAAATTATGTGTGATAGCTCATTGGATTCGGAATAACGCCTAGAAAAATGTGCCAAAAGCGTGTATTAGCACATAAAAAATTGCAAAAGTTATAAACAATTGAAGATGAAAATAAAATAGCATTTCGCTTTTTGCCAATATTTCATAAACTATCAATATTTAAAAAATTCAAAAACAATTTTTTTTAAAGAGGAGGACTTTTTCAATAAATAACTCTCAGCTCCCGGAACTCTATCTCCATTATTTATAATTTTAATTTAACGCTGAAAATGGGTCTCCGAGCGATTTTTAGGTTCGGCGTCAAAAGCGAGTACGACACATTAATTAATTTATTTAAGGCATTAAATACTTTTTTTTAAATTTGAAAAAATTATGGTGTTTTCAGAACACTATAAATAATTTATTTCCGTTGGAAATTTTACTCAAAGTTGATTTTTCAATAAGTCAAACGATTGTTAACGAACAACATTTTCTCGAACTTTTGTCTTAATTGAAAATGAAAAAAAATGTTTAAATAATTGTCGTAAAAATTTTTCGCTTTGTAGAGCCTTTCTTATATACATACTCAACAAGAACACGCCAAAAAAGTTATAAACAATATTCATACTTTGTTTATAATCATTTTGTACTTGAACAAAAACAAAAAAATCCAAGTAATGTCGTTAAAAAAAATTTGTTTTTTCTCAATCATCATATTATCGTTTTTTTATTAATACAAGAAATAAATTGATTTGCAAAAAAAAAACTTTCCGCCATTTGTTGATACATTTTTTATAAACAAATTGATTATTTCAATATTTTTGAAAAACTTTTTTTTACAACTTCCTTATATTACAAATATTATGATTTTTGAAAAAAAAAATCCTCAATAACAATTTTTAATTTTTTATAATATTTTTTTTACAAATTCCATTTTTATTAACTACCAATTTTTATAAAAAATTTTTTTTTTTTTTTTTTAGATTTCTGAAATTGACAAAAACAACCATATATAACAAAGTACAGAAAAACATTTTTTCCAATTTTTTATTGTACTTTGGGAATTGGAATTGGGAAAAATTGGGAAAAATGTATTTCTATACTTTGTTATATATGGTTATTTTTGTAAATTTCAGAAGTTTCAGAAAAAAAATCTAACGAAGTTGAAAATTTGTTTATAACAAATTGGTAAGTTAATAAACAATGGATATGTTGATAAAAAAATATTTTGTTTTGTTTTTTTATAGAGGACTGTCAATTATGATTTTTAGGAAAAAAAAATCTCAACTAATTAATTAAACAATAGAAATATTAAAAAAAAACGATTATAAACAATTAAAAATTGTTATTAAGGAAATTTTTTGTTTCAAAAATATTGAAATAATAATTTGTTAATAAAAAAGTATAATAAAAGAAAATTTTTGCGAATCTTTTTGTTGTTTAATAAAAAAAATAATAAACAAAATTATATTGTTTTAACTTTATCGTGATTTGTTAAGTATGTATATAAGAAAGGCTCTACGAAGCGAAAAATTTGTACGACAATTATTTAAATTTTTTTTTTTCATTTACAATTAAGAGAGAAGTTCGAGAAAATTTTGTTAGTTAACAATCGTTTAACTTGTTGAAAAATTAACTTTTAGTGAAATTTCCAACGGGAATAAATTATTTATAGTGTTCCGAAAACACAATGATTTTTTCAAATAAAAAAAAAAATTAATACCTTAAATAAATTAATTAATGTGTCGTACTCGCTTTTGACGCCGCGCGCGCAACCTAAAAATGTCGCTCGGAGACCCATTTTCAGCGTTAAATTAAAATTATAAATAATGGAGATAGAGTTCCGGGAGCTGGGAGTTTTTTATTGGAAATTTCCTCCTCTTTCAGAATATTTTTTTGAAATTTTTTAGATATTATTAGTTTATGAAAAATTGGCAACAAACGAAATGCCATTTTTTTTCATCTTCAATTGTTTATAACTTTTGCAATTTTTTATGTGCTAATACACGCTTCTGGCACATTTTTCTAGGCGTTATTCCGGATCCAATGAGCTATCACACATAATTTTAAGAGCAGTATCTCTATTTTAGACCATTTTCAACTTGTCGAGTAGACTAGTCAGTTTTCCTCATAAAATTACTGATTGGCCAAATCATTTCGTTACAAAGAGAAATGTATCCGCTAAAAAAAAGCTCACGTGTTTTTACTGTTGATAAAATGTCATGTGTGTATGTTCGGCTTTAGTCGTAGACAGTGGGTTAGTCCGCCAGTCTCGTGATTTTCTCTTATTTCTCTTATTCTGTTATTTCTCTTAGTCGCCCCGCCACGCAGTCCTCGAGGCCGCGAGAGCTGAATAGACTTATTTGTTTCATGTTGCTGTCGGTGTACCTTCCAATTCAACTTGATATACCACCCGCGATTGGTTTCCATACACGACTTCACCTAACGAGCCATCGAAGCATCCTCTACTGAAGTTTTCAGAGGAGCAGAGCATTGTTTATCTGAGAAAATCCGCTAGGAAATATTTGTTGTGCATCGCAAACGGTTTGACAATGTATTTCCAAAGTTATAATCGGAGAAGCCATGTCCATTTTTCCCGTTTCAACTGACGCACTTAAAAAAATGAATGTAAAAATGCAAAAGCAAAAGCAGAAATATAATTAGAATATTTTTGTTTACAACCTGAAGATGACGAGTACCATGTCGAAACGTCGTTAAAAGGAATTTATACAAATTGACTAAATCAGACTTTTATTCTGATTATTTTCCCATATATTTTGAAAACAGGGAGATTATATTATATATATTACCCTCAAAATGTACGTTTTAACCAGCTCTTTTTGTTTTCTCAGTGTGACGTCTTTTATCCGAATTATCTCGTTTTTCCTATCCAGGAAATGAAATAATAGTTTGAAAAACTAAAAAAACGCGTATATATAGTATTTCATTAATTCGGTTAATTCTTTTACATGGAGTAGTTATTCCATTTGTGTCGAATACTTTTTTTTTTTTTTATGTTCTGGTTCCCACGAAAAGGGATATCCTGTAATGTTCAGAGAACATCGTGGGAACCAAGGGAAAGAAGGTAGGAGTTGGTGTTCTTCTTAAATTTCTGGAGGTTGTATGCCTCGGGGAACACCTCCCTTTAGTTCCAAAGCCTCGCTGTTCGTTGGATGAACGAGTCTTTGGAAAGTGATGTTCTGCAGGTCTCCAAAGTGACCACGAAGGGGTGTGATGACTGAACTTGACGAGTTAATCTTGAAGAGACTGCCAAAGCAGGAACGATTGTTGATATTTCAGAAGAGCATCGCCCATGAAAATATCTATAAAATAGAGACAAATCGCCAACTTTTCTACGGTGTTCCAGACAAGTGAGCGAGTTTGTAAGCGAGGCATCACCGACGAGACGAATTGCCCTTTTTTGGACAGAATCCAATAGCCTCAGGATATGTTTAGGTGCCGCGCTCCAAATATGGGAACAGTATTCCAGGACAGGTCAGATCTGTGCCTTATAGATCATAAGCAGCTGAGTGGGGGTGAAATAGCTCTTGGCACGAAACAAAAAACCAATTTTTTGGGATGCACTTTGGCAATGGACCTCACGTGATTTTCCCAGGAGAAGGTTATTGCTGATAGTAATACCAAGCATCGATATGGATGACTTCAGTGGTATGGTTACTCCTGACAAAGTTGTGTTAGGCACAGTGAGATCGGCTTTTCTAGAGAAAAGACATGCTTGTGTTTTGTTTGCATTGAATTCTACCAAGTTATTAGATCCCCACTCGAGAATTGTTGCTAAGTCCATATTTATATTATTAACATTTCTTCCTCGTTCATTTCTGGTTTCACGGGCTGATACAGGGGCCCTGGAAGAGAAAGCGGTATGGAGGGTACTATCATCGGCAAAACTGTGTACTGGACATGAAGTTGCTTTCAACAGGTCGTTGATGTGAAGTAGAAATAGTGTTGGTGCGAGAATAGATCCTTGCGGAACACCAGCATTTATGAGTAGAGTGTCAGATGAAACTCCATCGACCACTACATGGAGAGACCTGTTTGAGAGAAAACTAGCAAGCAGGGAACACAGCTGAGGGGGCAATCCATAAGACGGAAGCTTGGCGAGGAGTCCCTGGTGCCAAACTCGATCGAACGCCTTGGAGATATCTATTGCCACAGCTAAAGTTTCTCCATACTTTTCAATAGATAGCTGCCATATATGTGAGACGTAAGCGAGCAGGTCACCAGTTGATCTCTGATGACGGAAGCCATATTGCCTATCGTTGACAATTCCTGAGTCTTCCAGATATTTCATGAGCTCGATGTTGATGGCTTTTTCCATGACCTTTGAAATAATAGATGGCAGTGCGATAGGTCTGTAGTTGCTAGGTAGGGCCTTTTTGCCTTTTTTAGGGACTGGCTGTACTCTTGCAATTTTCCAATTGGACCCCCAAATTGTAAGAGTGGTTGAACAACTTGCAAAGAACAGGTGTTAGTTCGGGGGCACATTTCTTGAGAACAATCGGCGGGATTCCGTCAGATCCACAGGCTTTGTTGGTGTTGAGACCCAGCAAAATCTTTCTGATAGTACGTTGGCGAAAGGTGATCTCGGGCATGTGACTGTCAATAGGCGTAATGTTCGGGGGTTGTTTTCCGATGAATCAGAGTGGAATTTCCAGCAAATAGGTGCGCAAAGATATTGGCTTTTCCTGGGCAGTCGTTGCTAGTGTTCCATCTTCTTTGGTTAGAGGAGGAAATGAGCTGGAAGTGAAGTTTCTTCCACAGTTTTGCGAAAGACCAAAATGAACGGGATCCGTTAGGACATTCAGCAAGTTTTGATCTTATTTTGGCATTGTGGGCATCTTTTGAGCATTCTATTGTCTCTTTGCATATGCCTCTAGCCTCGACATATGATGCTCTGGTCTCAGGGCCCGGATTTTTTAGCCATCGATGGTATGCTGCCTGTTTGGAAGCCACAGCTCTAGAGCAGTTTCTGTTAAACCAGGTCTTATCGGATGATGTTCTTCTTTCGGTATTCGGTATGTAAGTTTGCATCCCCAACATGATGATTTCAGAAATTGTCTCAGCACATCGTGTTGGATCTACTGAAGAGAAACAAACTCTCTTCTATGGAAACGCTGGGAAAAACATACGAAGACCTTCCCAGTCGGCCGAATTGTAATGCCACATGAGACGGGGTGGTATTGTGCAGCTCGATGGTAAATGGAAAGAGCATGTTGTGGAGATGAGGGTGTGATCAGAGTTTCCAAGTGGGGCACAAACTTCTATTCTATATGGGTCAGGATTGGTGGTGAGGAAAAGATCTAGTGTATTGGCAGACTGGTTGTTGACATCAGGGATGCGGGTTGGTAGCTCGACCAGTTGTTCTAGACCATGAGTGATGGCGAAGGCCTCGGCTTGACGACCCGCATCATCTGTTTTGTTAGAGAATTTGAGCCAGGCAGCGTTATGTACTGTTCTTTGTTCTAGAAATTTTCGTTATTTATGTTATTTAAAAACACTACCAATGTTGTCAATAATAAATTTCCACAAAAATTGTTGAAGAAAATCGAGAACCTCAGAAAACAGTTCCCAAAATGTAAGTACAGCTTGGTAATTTTTTTATATTTACTATTTTTCAACATATATAGGTACTCAAAATATCTAAAACATAATATGGGGATCTCAAAATATTAGAGATAAAATCAGTTGAGTTGCAAATCAAGGGGCCAACAATTTTTGATTTCAACATTCTTCTACGGGAAAAATTAATGAACTCCTAGGGTTATTTTTACTCAATTCGAGAAAATAATTATTTCAAATGTGTAGCCCACATTCTATAGTCAAGTATTTCATATTTCAAACCAGTTCTATCAATTCCTAATTCTCCTAATCATTTTTGGTTCAAATAGCAATATTCTTCAATCAATACTACATATTCTGAGATTAAAGAATATTGAAAAATAAATCATATTTTTTTATGATTCCAACGGACATGTCTTTGAACCAAACAATATGTTTTCTCAATTAAAGAAAATATTTGTTGCATTTGAGTAACTCACATTCTTCAGACAAGTATTTTATAGTTTTGAACCAAATCTATCAGTTCCTAATTCACCTCGTTTATTCATTTGTTTCAGATAGCAATATTCTTCATTCAATACTACATATTCTGAGAACAAATAAATATTTAACGGTCACTTCTTTGACCAAAAAATATGTATTCTAAATTCAAGTAAATATTTGTTTCAGTTGAGTATTTGATATTCTGGAATACACAAAATTATTTATTGAGGTCCCATTGTGCAATACATTCTCAGATGAAATAAATTATTCTTGCTTCAAATGAACCAAAGTATTGGTTGAAAGAAATATAACACTTGACTTCATCGAATGTTTTCTTGTATCAAACAAATGTTTTTCTTGGAATCCAAATAAACCATCGTTTTCTTTGAAATAATAGGTTTATTTCGCCATATTGAAACAACAAATTTGTTTGACTGGAATATATTTTGTTTGATTCAATACTTTTTTCTCTGTGTGCTCTTGAACTCACTCAAAACTTAAAATATATATAATTTTCTCACTATGGGTCTGATTTCGACAAAAAAATTCAAACTGGTACCCTAATCAAGGTGTACTTTTTTTTTGTGGGGATACCTTAAATCCCTAGTGTATGAATCACCTGTAGAATCTGTGGAAGATTTAACGACAAGAATTTTTGCAACGTGTACGTTAATACAGGATACACCGGGAATATTCCAAAGCGTGCGACAGCCGATGATACGGAGATGCCAATTGTGTATTGAACAAAATGGTGGTCCATTTGAACATTTGCTTTAATGCCTTGTTTGTTTCTATGTAGTGTATCCACTAAACTGTTCCTATCATTTAAGTAATATTAATACACAATAATTGTTTTTTCATCAAAAACATGTTGATTGGATAATATTTTCCTAGATAATTCAATTAGAAATGGCTTTGATAATGATACTCCAACATAAACTTCCAACAAATTAAGAGTACTTATCCTCAGTTTTTCGCAAAAATTATTTCAGACCTTAACTCTTATCTAAGTGGAGTATTATGAATTTGAGGTTGAGTTTGTTTGTCAGTTGATCTGTCAAAACAATCATATGCAAGAAAGTACGGTAACATATCAATGAATCCGCGACATCGATTCGATCAAATAATATGATGAATGAAAAAGGAGTTATCGGCCTCTTTCTGACACCCGTACTATGTTTCCGATTCTCCCAACATTATAAAATGTTCAGGAGGTTGACACAAATTCCGATATGTTGTAAGAAATTTGCATTATGCGATTATTGCACATAGGAAATTATGTCTCTACTAAGGACATATCTTCAGTTTTTCTCAATTATCTCAAAAACCTCCACTTTTAGGCATATGGAATGTTATGGTATCGATGAGTCGAAACGCTCATTTGTCCCAAGGAAATATGAAGGAACATATGACCACATACCATCGTACTATGCCACTGGTTTACGAAAATAAAAAATTATAACTTCAAATTAGCACGTTGATAAACCTTGATTAGTGTACCAAGTTTCAAATTTTTTCCTTCAGGAATTTTGAAGAAAATAAATTAAATCTTAATTTTTTTCGTATTTTCGACACCCCGTATCTCAAAGGGGATGCATTTTAGGACATACCTTGATGGAAACTTTTCACCTCGAAATGAGGTGAGGAATCCGTAGTCGGAGTTTGTCGGTCTTATTCTGCTCACCCTGCATAGTGACAAATAAATATTTTTGTATTGTATGTAACCACTACTCCATAACATTTCTTGATTGTCTGAGAATATGGGAATTATATATTCACTGCCGTACTTGGCTCATTTAACAGGCTAAAAAGGTATATATTTGAATTCCAATATGGAATCACTGTATGTAGTGAGCTCAAAATCCCTTTTGATCAATTTTGCATTTCATGTTTCCTTATAGAAATTCAATCATATATAATGTATGAATTGAATGTGTTGACATATAATGACAGGACATAGTGTGGTTTTATCGCAAAATAATCGCGAATCTACTGTGGTTTTATCAACAGTAAAAACACAAGAGCTTTTTTTTTATCGGATAAATTTTTTTTTGTAACGAAATAATTTTGCCAATCAGTAATTTTACGAGAAAAACTGAGTCCAATTTTAGTTGCAGAATATTTGGTCCAAGTAGAAATCGTATTAATACCCAGTAGAACATTTTTGTACCAACCTTTAGAATTTTTGTTTTTCCAAAAGGGATTTGGAGTTAAAAAAAGTCATTCAGATGTTATGTTTTCATTTCTCTTTTGTAACAGTAATTTTAACAATGCAACGGGACAAATACCTTCATCCATTTCATTTTTTGTTATCCATTTGCTGTCTGCCAATTTTTCGACCCACCCTATGTCGTCTTTGAAAATATTGTATTGTATTCAAATCTTCTTGTTGGAGTTCCATCTTGATTTTTTTCTTCTTTAAAATGGTAAATTTTACAGTTTGCAGCTTCTCCCCCCCTCCAAGCTAATTCATAAGAAGCTATATGAAAGAATCTTTTTTGTAATCCCTCTGGGTTGTCTATATTCCACAATTTTGCCATTTTTACTATATCTTTCTTGTTCAATGCTACAGAACTTACTTTTCTTTTCTCCGGAATAACTTGTGATTCTTTCCGTTTACTATTTCTTGCATCACGAGCTTCTTTAAAAGTTATGTCGGCAAAAGGATCAAATTTAATATTGTATTCATTGAAATATTTTTCTTGAATCATCTTCGCAGTTGAATTCCAAATTGATTCAACTGCATATTCTTTATAATCTTCTCCATTCCTCTTTTTCATATTATAGGCCCAATCCTTTAATATATCTGCTACTTTTTGTAACGGAGTTATTTTCGACAGTTCGTAATTTCGTACTTGACATAAATTGTCTCCATATTGACGCATATTGACGTATTTTTTGTGGATTGCGGTATTGCTTTTTCTATATTTTTTGTTATTTGTTGAGTCGAAACTTCCCCAAAACGACTCATGTTGTAATGTTTCAGTATCAATTATCAACAATACTTAAATAACTGACAGGCAGACATTAAAGTGACGTAAGCATACTAGATGTAGACGCTTAAGAGGAACAGGCGTTTTTATCGGTGATAAAAAACGATGCACCTTTTTTATCGCTGTCAAAATGACAAAACAGTCATCTTTAAATGACACATTTTATATAGGAGTTAATTTATCAGCATAAAACAGCGAGAAGACATTTATCACTAAAAAACTGATCAGATAGGTTCTTCTGTTTGAAATTCCGCCATTTGATTGGTTCAAAAATAATGAGAGAAATAGTCGACTAAAAAACCGTTCTTAGCTCTAAAAAAATGTAACAAAAGTGTCACAACCATGAATAAAAAAATAGTTGATATTGTTGATACTCATGACACCCAGTATGTCCCTCCAAATTATGTTAATCCACACATCATCATCAATCTAGTTTTTTATGTGAATTATAGGGGTCCGGCTAATAGCCTATTAAAGCCTTCTTCTACTTTGTTATTAGGGATTTTGGGTTCTCCAAATTCTCAGCAGGCCCTAGATACACATATTTTGTCCCATTGTGAGTAAGCCGCCATGAAAATTATGATATAATCACATGTTTATTATGTAAAATGATAAAGGGATTCTGAGTATTATGAACATTCCAATGTATTTCTTTTTTTATTGTATATTTAATCAAACGACCTTAATGTTCAACACATTTCCTGTATTTTGTTCAAGGCAGTGTGTGGAACTGCATTGAATAGTACTGTCAACTGGTACTCTGAGAAATATTTTAATTTCCTTCTGAAATCCTGTTATTTCCATAAACTTGATTCAGTTATTCAGGAAATGAACTAAAAGTGGAAGTCAACTACCATTTGATCAAGTTTACTGCATAACCGAAATGATGAACCGTAGTTTAAAACGAAAAAAAAATGAACTCAAAAGGAAATTCCATTTTTACCTAGTAGTTCGAACAAAAATTCGTCATGATCATGATTCACACATTTCGATTCTGATTCATTGTTCACCCAGAGGGAATATAAATTATAAAGACTCGACAAATCGCTCGGAAAACACCGTACCAGAATTTAGATGCCTACGTGAGTTGTAAAATGAATAATAATGCCCACTAAATCCCTTGTAACTAAACAAAGCGGTTTGTTTATTGACTGAATTGACAATTCACGCACAATTGTTGGAAATATTTTTTTGTCCATCATTGCCTTTGCCAGAAATGAAACTCGGAAGGAATATAAAGTTTACTTCTTATTACATATTTGAAAGAAACGTTGAACACAACGCCAACTAGTGAACTCTTATGATCTTGCTTTCTATTTTAAGAATTGAGCTTGAATAAATATTTCAAGGATATTTTGTAAACCAGAATTAAAAATAATGATAGATAATTGATTCATAAGGAAGAATCATTACAGATTTCTCTACTCACAACCAAAAAGATGTCGGAGATTAAGAGTTTTCAAGTGTAGCCAATTTTCAGAAATTGTTATTGTTGCTACGGGAAACTATTGAAAATGGTAGCATCTAATTGAGAGTGGGTTTTTTCTGTAGTAATATAAAATTAAGAAAATAATCTTCTTGCAGCTCCCTCCATTTCCTAATTTACTTATGATACTGGTATAATCTTCTTTATTTTCTGGACTTCTGAGTATTCTGTGGGACACTATTGATATTTTATTTTTCTCTATTTGAACCAGATCCGTGCTGCCGTAATTATTCATGTTGTATTTGTTATGATTGTTGTATTAAATGAAATACTAATAAAAAAACAACGGGGGGACGTAGTGTTGTCATTGGTTTAGGACGAAAAAATTATAGTTTATATGATATAAGTACAAAATTTTCACTGACTTATTCAAATTTAAGTTTCCTAATGAGATGATAGAACCCAAATTCCTTGAAATGAATCAAAATATAGTTATTAAATTTGATATTTTCTATGTCCCTCATTCATATACATAAATATGGAATATCACGTTTTAAAAAATTCGGTTCAAATCATATCAAATCACTTTTACAGCTCTGCGGTTAGTTTCCTTATAAGTTATGAGATCCAAAAGTAAGATAAGTTAAATTATGAAAAATGACTCAATCATTTCTTAACGTATTTCCAAATTAGAATACCCATTGGTGCTATACATGTGTATTATAATCATCGTTTCAATCGCTGCAGGGAATATCGTTATGGTGCCTTTGATATGCTGATATATTCATACAAGGATAGTCATCGTAAGTTTTCATCCAAACATCAGCTATACATAGTTCTTAATCCGCCTCTAAAAGAGTGAATGCTACGGCAATATACAACTCTGAAGGGGAAAATGGCTTATAATTTTTTTCTTCAGATTTTTCTCTTATAAAACAATCCCGAAGTAGAAAATGCTGGGCATAGTAGCTGTTTTTACAAGGGTGTCATACAATCAGTGGTACAACAAAGCAGATTGCTGAATATTTGAACCTAGAAAATCCGGAAGATTATACTGGACACGGCTTAAGACGATCTTCAGCATCTATGTTAGTCGAGGGCGGAGGAGATTTGGTTACTTTAAAAAGGCATGGAGGTTGGCGTTCCTCCACTGTGGCTGGAGGCTACATCGAAGAATCGGTAAGCAGAAAGATTGAAGTTTCTCGTAACTTGTTTAGCCATTCAAGAACAGTAAAAATAACTGTGAGAAGTTCCTTTCGATTAATTAGTGAAGGAATTGTAATAAGAAAAATTATTTTTTAAGTTATAATAATATTTTATATATATATATATATATATATATATATATATATATATATATATATATATATATATATATATATATATACTCTGTCTGTCTATTCTTTCGTACACGTCATAGATGCGCGGGACTTTGTAAACACAAGAGTGTATATATATATATATATATATATATACTCTCTCGACTTCGTAAACACAACAGCGTATAGGTTAGAACACGCACGGCTTGCTAAATACATACCATTGATATTGTAATATTAAAATATAATTTGCTTTTAATTTATTAAAGTTATGACGCGTACACTTGCTAAACACACAATAATGGAGAGATTATAACGCGTATGACTTGGTTAGCACAATAGTCAAGAGAAGTTATAATGCGTACTTGCTAAAAATACATAAGCATTTATTATTGTCTGTATAAAATCTCTACTTACCTAACTCCATCAGCAATATCCGGAACTTGTGCAGAAACACTGTCAGGATTCATTATTGTTATTATTTTTTATTATTTATTATGTACAAAAAACCTGTATACACTCAACAAAAATAATCGTCGCGACACCACACTGTTCAATGTGAAATAGAAAGACGAAACGAAAATAACTGGCTTGCTTTCTATGAGAGAGAGAGAGAGAGAGAGAGACATAGAAACACGCGCACGCCGCACGGCTTAAAACCATAGCGAAAGTCTCGTTACACATTTTGGTCTTAATTTATTCCGTCTAGCCCTCTTTCGCAACGCGCGATAAGGAACTACGTTCCAATATTCCTTATGTTGTACAGGGCGATGAGGAAAAAATGGGAAAATAAGTTGAAATATGAAATTGGCTATGATTCAAATTTCTGGATCAACATTCGATTTTGAACAATATTTCCCCATGAATTTGAATTTTACCGCGAGAAATAAAGTGATGGGATCATATTATTTTCCAAACAAAACATCTTTTCTATCTCCCTCGTATAGGGTCGAATAAAATTCAATTTTGGTGTTTGCATTCCAGATTTGGGATGGAGCAGAGGTTTTTATCACGAATGATTTTTGTTAGAAATCAATAATAAAAAAGTTTTCCATATGCTGCGAACTTTATGCCGGGCCTATATATAAATGGTAATTAATATCTTTGTATTTGTTGCCCTTTTTCTGGATTGTTTGCCACATGCTTTTATGTTTATTGAAATACGTAATGTATGAACGATACGTCCCCCCATCCATTCCCCCTCAGCACCGAATGAACTATAAGCACCGAGTATAACTTAGTGAAACCACCCATGTTATAAAAATAACATGTGAAATACCGCCTGCATCGAATAGACTCACGTCGGTAATTGATATTTCGAAAACGTAGCGTGTTTCGCTGGAAATGAATTCAATGAACCGCACTTTCTCATGAAGGCTGGTAATAAATTTAAATTTGTTTGCTCCACGCATGCATTCTAGGGGTCAAATTGAAATGGGTCATAGTCGTAGCTAGTTAGTTAGATTAGTTCATTAGAACCGAACACAAAACATTCATAGTTTTGTTGTCTAGACGCGAGACTACAATGATCATTGTTTTGCCTGAAACCACTATCTTAGCTGCAGTGATAGAAGAAATTGTAAATGATGTGTGTTCACAAATATGTAGCAGTAATCAATAGGGAACACGCATGTGTCGCTTTTCTGGAATATTCTGATTGGCACATACACATTACCACCCGAAAAGCTGAACCGAATTTGAAAACAAATTTTACTTTTCTTGTAATTTGAAATGGAAAATGTCTTTTTTAGGGAAACAAACAAATAAACATTTTCTGCCATTCATTTTTGTTTAGATTCCTTCGTCGTTATATTCCTTAGAAATTCTAGAGATATTCTAGATGCTCAAGTATCGCAAATTTTGTGTTACTACCAGAAAAGTCCCAAGACGGGTGTGAAAAGCAACATAATTTGTTTACCTAGGTTTCTTCAAAATAATTTGTCATTAGCAAAGTCATCGTCAGTTTCGTTTTGATTTTGGTCAGTTACTGTTGAGATTTGTACTGTTGTGATCGACTGATTATAAAAATAATGTACAAGAATTTTAATTATCTTACTCAACATGAATCGAAATGAAAAATAACTAATAAAAAGGTTTTATGTAAGCCGTGTACTGAAACGTATAAAATAAGTTTAAGTCGTCGCTGACAATGATTTAATTATTTTTTGTTTAATTTGGTTTCAAAATCTTATCGCGCGAAGAGTTCATAAAAATAGGTACCAATTAATTTCAGTGGAAAATGGTTGGTAAGTAACAACTTGTCGAAGTATTAATTTTTTACAATTCACGCGACAAGCTTTTTGAAACCAAAAAATTTCACAAAAAATTATTAAATCATTGTCAGAGACGACTTAAACTCATTTTATAAGTTCTAGTACACGGCTTGAATAAAAGCTTGTTCTTAAAAAGGTTTTTATTAGTTATTTTATTTTGTGCTTTTTAGTTAGATCGCCTTGATCTTTTCATTTATAATAGAGCATCATTAATTACAAGGTTTCTTCCCTGTAAGTTTTGAGCTGAAACAATCATGATCTCCGACCCCAAAAACTCCCACACACCAATTTTGAATAAAATATGATCATAATCACAAAATTCGTCCTCCATCTTGGGGTCGCTATCTTGAATTTATGAATTTTGACAAAAATTTCGTAATCTCTGACCCAGAAAACCCCCACATACCAATTTTGAATCGAAGCAGACCATAATCACAAAACTCGTCCTCCATCTTGGGACCGCGATCTTGAATTTATGAATTTTTCCAAAAATTTCATAATTTCTGACCCTGAAAACCCCCACATACCAATTTTGAATCGCATTGGACCATAATCACAAAACTCGTCCGTCATCTTGGAGCCGCCATCTTGAATTTATAAATTTTGACAAAAAAATCATAATCTCCGACCCCGAAAACCCCCACATACCAATTTTGAATCAAATCGAATCATAATCACAAATCTCGTTCGCCATATTAGCGCCGCCATTTTGTTTTTTTCTCTATCAAAAATTCCATAGTCGGTCAAAATTAACTTGATGAGATTTGACCCTAACAACGAACGAACTAACAAGTGAAACTAAATAAAAGCTTCTAAAAAATGGAACAACGTGCTCACGATTGCCTTGGAGTATCGATAAGAACTACTGAACGTATTATGAAAGCAGTAAAAGTTGCGGTTGCGGAAACTAATGGAAATCCGGTATTCAGTTCAACAAAACAGAGAGGAAATAAAATGGGCATAATCTCAAGGTTACAAGATTATGAATTCAACGACATAAGAAATATTATCGCCAACGAAAATAAAAAAAATGTATTACGTTGTACCTACCACCTTCAGATGAAAGTTGGATTCTAGTGGAAAAAAAACAACAGGAAATTCCTCTTGGAAAAGAAGCGTTAAGGAGTGATGGAACATTTTGAGAAAAGTTAGCGATCAAAGTGCAAGTTATCATTTCTGTAAAAGCACCCCGAAGAAGGTTCAAGTAATGATATCTCTAACAAGATCTCATAGACGACGATATAATCATTACTACATCTAGATATGCAGCTCCCCAAATTAATTTCAGTTACTGTTATCACTCATTTTTGAAACCTTTGTGCGTTTGATGTAGAGTAAAGCTTTTAACCGGTATTTTTAGGTGTAGATCCGGCTCGAAGGACCAAATATTGTGGTGCGTAGTTTGACCAGATCCGAAGGATCTGCATATTGGGATTTAGGAGTATCTAGGTTCTTTTCATAAAGTTATAATTTCTAGGTCAATAGTAGTTGCAGAAAATGGTATTTGAATAAAAAGTATGACTTGCCAATGTATTTGAAATGCTGTTGAGACCATATTGCGACGGAGATGAAAACAAAGATTTCCAAATTGTATCGCAAGCTTATTGTGCTCCATTCCTTGCTGTACTTGATTCGTCTGTTTTTTTCGTCTAAAAAAATATGCCCTAGAGCTGGGTTTAAAAGGCAATTTGTCGTAATCATATTGAAATTTTCCCACGTAACATTCTAACACGCCTATTGAAATATCTCATAATTCTTCACAGCCACAGCGGTAATTGTTTAATAACGTGTTTGTGATGCAGGAGTACCGTAAATTCTTCATTCACGACAAACCTAGACAGTTTGACGCTCAGTGATCTATCAGCGGTCATTCATCACATGAAGTCATCTTCGCCAGATGCACCAAAACTTATTTGGTTTCTTAAAAACTGATTACATTAATATACGTGGGAAAGGACTTGAACCGGTTTCATTAGAAACAGGTGTTGTCTTGAATATTTTCATAACTATAGGTAAATGAATGTGTTCAATCACTTTTCACTAGTGAATCTAAAAATATGTAATGTCTTATAGCAAAATAACAATGAAAGATATTTTCATGGAAGCGGTGCTTCTCCTAAGAAGAAAAATCTACTGGAAATGATCGAAATATCCGCTGATATACAAGGAAAATGAAGAAAATTGTTATCGACATAATAAGTCTCCTTGTTAATGCAATTTTTGGAAATTGTTACATAATTAATTGTTCTGCACGATGATCAGACTTCATTCCATGTAACTTCTTTCCCCTGATATTATTCGAATTACTATTTTTGTAAAACAAAAATTATGTTGAATGGTGGAATTCCCCAAAGACAATTCCATATGTCATATGACGTGAAACAGTCCAAAATAGCTGGATCTGAGAGTATCTGCGCCAACAGTTTTTCAACCTGCGAATCAAGAACGTGACACTTAACAATTTATTCGACAGTTATCTACATGACACATCCAATTGAGTTTGTCATCAATGGATATTCCAAGTAACATGACACTTTCACCTCCTAGTTACCGCTGAGTTTGAAGATACAATGAGACTCTGATTTTTTGCCGAATTGAGCAGGAGCTTATTCGAGCAGAACCATTCATTGGCCATTTTTACGGTGAGTTCGGAAGAGTCAATCGATGCCTCTAAGTTATTGTTTCGCTCTATTAGAGTGGTGTCATTAGCAACAAAAATTATATAAAAAAATATTTTTAAAGTCAAGCTTTTATACAAATGCACAAAAAAAAGAATTCCTTTCATTGTTTGCTATAGGCTATTCTGTGAGTAACAGATTCCAAATCGCAAGATTACCTATTTTGTTACGCGGCAAGCTTTTGAGTCTGTTACTCACAGAATAACTAGATCAAACAATGAAATACATTATTTTAACTTTTTAGTGCATTTGTATAAAAGCTTGTCTTCAAAAATTTTTTTTTTACAATTTTGATTTTTAACTTATTAGTTCTGTTTTTATTAACAACTAATGAAAGATTGTTTTTGATTTTTTCTTTCGTTATTTATTTTTTAGTATTTATGTTGTTAAATAACTAGTATAGTAATATCTATCTAATTCATTTTTGAATTTTGACAAAAAATCATAATCTCCGACCCCGAAAGACCCTAGTCTACTAATTTTGAATAGAATCGGACCATAATCAGAAAATTCGTCCACCATTTAGGAGCCGCCATTTTGAATTTTTGAATTTTGACAAAAAAAATCATGATCTCCGACTTCGGAAAAACCCTAGATACCAATTTTGAATAGAATCGGACCATAATCGCAAAACTTGTCCGCCATTTTGGAACCGTCATGATGAATTTTTGATTTTGACAAAAAAAACATTATTTTCGACCCCGAAAACCGCTAGATACCAATTTTGAATAGAATCGGACCATAATCACAAAACTCGTCCGCCATTTTGGAGACGCCATGATGAATTTTTCAATTTTGACAAAAAAATCATTAACTCCGACCCCAAAACCTCTAGATACCAATTTTGAATAGAATCGGACCATAATCACAAAACTCGTTTGCCATTTTGGAGACGCCATGAAAAATTTTTGAATTTTGACCAAAAAATCATTAACTCCGACACCAAAAACCTCTAGATACCAATTTTGAATAGAATCGGACCATAATCACAAAAATTACAGCCATATTGGAGCCGCCATTTTGTTTTTTTTTTCCCGGAATTATGTACACCTGCCAAATTTCAAATAAATTGGACTATTAGAAGTGGGTCAAATTCAACTTGCAAGATTTGATCACAGACAGACAGACACACAGACATCAGGACAGGTGAAACTAAATAAAAGCTTCTAATATTAGAAGTGGGACAAATTTAACTTGCAAGATTTGATTACAGACAGACTGACAGATAGACACCGGGACAGGTAAAACTAAATAAAATGCATTTTTTCGGTAAAATATCATAATATAAATCATTGATGTCCAGAATGAATAGGGATGGACCCAAAACAGAACGTTGAGGAACACCACGCACGTTTTTCATTAGTACTGATTTGGTGCCTTTGACCGAAACGCACTGCTATCTCCCATATAAATAAGACGTGAAAAATTCCAAAGGAAGTCCACGAATGCCATAACAGAAAAGTTTCTCAAGTAAAATATCATGGGATATACAATCGAAAGCTTTCGAAAGGTCACAAAGCGTTTACAAAGAATGCTCACCCTTCCAGTCTATCAACTACATTAGAAATTACATTCATGATTGCTCTCGTAGTCGATTTGTTCATTCAGAAACCAAATTGCTCAGGACACAGCAAATAATTTGTTTCTAGGTATGATATTAACATTTCTTTCCATATGAAATAATATTACATGAGAAAGTGAGAAGCACACTATATTACCCATACTTAGTAGCTAATGAACCGAGAAAAATAACAGAAACGTGAACTGAAACACCTGTTGTATAAGTGTAACACTTTATCATACATATATTATTAAAATAACAATGTTGAAACACACATTCCTGAGAACGGTACGCCATTATCAATAAATAAATTAAAGCTTTCAATTAATTCACTCCGAACGATTGACAGCAAAAGTACTCTATAAGGCCACGCGTAATAAATATCCCATAAAGATATACAGAGTGTAATGACTTTTCCCAAGTGGAGTATTCCGGAAACGTGTTTGGAAATTTATTGCTGGAGACTTGTCAGTCATGATGTGACATAATATCGACACCCGTGACATACTAATTTAATTAATCGATTATATGTTATTGATTGAACTATTATTCAATTACTCATTTATTTATATGTTTACAGATAAGGTTGTTTACTTCATTTGGTGTACGAAAACATATCTCTGTATCCGTGTCCGTGATAAACTGGCCAAAGTGTCGATTTTCAAAGCAGAAAAATCTATTAAGATTACTTTTCAAATAAAAATAAATATGAATTTGACAAATTATGGTATGGGACTCAAAATCAGTAGCGTAGTTTAAATAAGCTTTACATACACTGAGCATGTAAAAGTTGGAATAATTTCAACCTTAAATCCAAATCAAGAAACAGCCTGGTAAATATTCGACCAAAGAGCCACTCACCAATCCAAATCAGATCATATTTCCTATACATGACATAACCAGCAACAAGGGGGCCAACATCATCTAACTTCACTCCCAGTAGCCATTGAACACCTACTCCAGGAGTTTCGTGAGTGCACGAACTGAATTTACAAAAGGTATTTCATCAGAAAAACTAAACACAGTGATCCATTTCGAACTAGACACTTTTAATAACACCGACTCACAGTGGTGAACTTTCGTCGGTACTCATGATCATAGTATAAATATAACCTCTAAATATGTTCTTACAATATTTGCTGATTGCGCATGAGCAAGCATTTGATGTTTGAATTTTGATTGTTTCAATTACATTAATCATAAGGTAGATATCGCAGGAATAGGTATTTGAAATTATTGAAAATGTATTTGAATGAAAAAAAACAATCATTTAACTATTTTCTGGACCCGTTATTTATCATTTGATTATATTACAAAGCTATATTTCCATGAAACAGTAAATTGACTTCAAGCAAAACAACTAGATGGCGCAACTCCTGAGATTTGAGACGATCTGCTCTACATAGGCGTAACGACTGAGCTGGGGAAAAGTGATAAAAGAAAGGTAAATGGTATACTGAAAAAAGATAAGAATGTCATAGCCGGAGTTTATTGTTGTGATGAGTATTTGAAAAGCACATAAAAAAATTTATAATAATAATTATACATAAACAAAATAATAATACAGATCATCATCATAATGACAATATATATATATATATATATATATATATAGAAGAGCGAGAAAGTAAAAACTTCCACTCGGTGAAACTGTTTTATCAGAATTTGGTTTCTTTTTCAGTCTTTCGTATCCTTCATAATTCTCTAATGACTTGAAAATGCTGCAATAATAATAATAGTGTTTATTCAGAATGGGAGCATTCATTAGATTCAGTTGCCCAATGTAGTAAAACATCTGCTAGGATCTCAGCACTGTACTTGACGTCATATTTATGAATGAAACGTTTTTTTGGTTCATCAAAGGGTTGGCAAATAATTGAAATTCTTCGAAGAATATGCAGGAATCTTTTTTTGTATGAAATTTGTTGACTGCACAACGACAAAATCTAATTTTTCTGAAAACATAAATGTGGAAAGTACGAGAGTGTAGGTGAGACACACTGTATATTCAATTAATTTTTTTGCTCAAATTACTCTAAATACAATGTCGATTGAATTAAAATGATAAATCTTCTGAACATGTAAATATTTATCAACGCTAAAGTTATATTTATAATCGAAATTTATGGTGTTTACTTTGATTTGCAAGCTGTATGAATCCACACAGACACACTACTTTGTGTTTGCATTTTCTATTTGACAGTTAAATATGCGTTTCGAAATGTTCTGTTTATAATCCATCCTCTGAACTTCCCATTCATCATTTCATTTTCTCTCGAAACGATATCACATGGAACAAATGGGAAGAGCGTAATGTTGGTTGATTCGTTGACAGATCCTCGAAAGTGTGAATAACCGATCAAATGAGGTAATTCTCATAGATTCCATTGTTCTACTGAACGAAAATATAATGATATTTCTTTTATACAGGATGTATTCTAACTTATTGTACTTTCACTTACAGGTGAGGTAAAAAAGAAAAATATTTTTCCTATGAAATTATTACGAAAAGCTCATAATGTGTGAGAAAAAAAAGTATATATCTCACGTTTGATACAGCTAGAACGTTTGAACTGCCTTGCTTCTATTCCCAGCCTCCAACATATTTCAGTTTACCTTAAAACTTGACAGCGATAAGTTAGGTAAGTATGTCATTGTTTTATTTCTTGATCCAAACCTGAATAGGATTTTCTTGCAAAGACTTGTGGAGATTTGTGATTAGTGCTTTCAAATAATTTTTTTCTACCATCGTGCAAAATGTGATCACTTTTTACACTATTTACAGTCACCCAAGTTACTGATGCATCAAATGCAGCTACAGCATCAGATTACTTATGATATTTCTAATCCCAATTAGAACGACATAAAAAGTTTCGAGAAGGAATTCTCTTCCACACGACTGAACTTTTTTATGATTGTACCAGGAACGCTTTGAAAGTAAAAACACTGGTAGTATATAAATTTTCCATTTGCCGGGCAGTGCATATAAACACTCCTCGTAGTGCTCTCATTTTCATTTCCATTCCAATTGGGATTAGAATAACTATACCAGCTAAATCTAAAATAGTGTACGACGTTTGTTACAGACGTTTCAACGACTGGTGAGACACAAAGTATGTTGAGAACATTACCTAAAAAATCCTAAATTTTTATCCGAGAATTTGATGAATGTTTTAATTGAAGCTTCAGACAATAAATATCTGATGATCAAGGTAACAAGAATAATGATAGTTTTAAACTTTGTTTACTTGCCATTTGTTGTAGATAGTAGTAAGATTTGGCTTTGCTGTGAAATAGAATCTCACATTTGTTGAAATGTATCGCAAATATGCATCTCTTCGTCCTCAGTCTACTTGTTAAATATGTAATGGCAGAATGTTCAATTCAGCTTGTTGGTGTGAATACGTTCAGTTAAATTCCAAGTGAAATTGCAAAATATTTCAGTATCGATAACCCAATGTAATATACTGGACATATCTACTGCAACATTGCTTGAGAAATCGGGGACAGACATGTTAAAATTAAAACGTTATGGAAGTCTTCAACTGTATTTGAGGTCCATATTGAGGAATCAATCACAAGTAAAACTGAAAAAGCTACACAAATTCTGAAAGGAGAACGAAGTAGAAGCGATAGACATTTTATAACAATTAAAAAAAAAAAATTAAAAATTCAAAAAATTGCTGGTAATGAAGTTGTCCCATCAGTTCTGTTATTGCGATATTAAAATTAATTTGAAAAAAGGAAATAACTAGCAATATGAAAATATCCTTAGTTGACGGTTTTCATGTTATCAGAACTAAAATTTCTTGTCTTAATGTGATGTTCCGCTGATAAAAAATTGAAAAAAAAAACAATTTGATCGTAGGAAAAATGTTCGGTGCAACATTTGATCAAAGTATATTTGTTGCACTCAGCATGGTAAACTTCATGCTTCTTGCATCAAATATACACTTTTAGTTCTATACCCTGTTTCCTAATGTGAGAGAGTACGAGGTTAAATCTAAAGTTGATGTCATTGGATAGCTTATGAAAAACTAAGATGGGAATGTGCAAGTAGATATAGGACATTATAAACGAAATATCAAGAATTTTCAGGAGTACCCAAAATTGCAATAATATACTGGGTGTCCCATTAGAAAAAACAAAAGTTTATATCATAACTTTCTAATGCGACGCTCAATTGTTTTTCTATTTACATTTGCTGGCGGTTCAGAAAAAATGCTGCAACTTTCCTAAATTAACCATTTTTCTTGCTCTTCAAATAAGGAGGATATATATTGGTCCAAATATAACCAATAACCCTGTGAAGTTTGTTCAAAGATAATTCGTACCAGCTTAGTGACTGTTAATATGATTAGCCCCTAACAATGGACAACGCTTGAGTATGCTCTGTAATTTTCTAGTCCAGGTATAATAAAATAATAAATTTACAATCACCTACCTGATTATCT
The DNA here is from genome assembly GCA_018342105.1 of Gonioctena quinquepunctata. Taxonomy (NCBI): domain Eukaryota; kingdom Metazoa; phylum Arthropoda; class Insecta; order Coleoptera; family Chrysomelidae; genus Gonioctena; species Gonioctena quinquepunctata. The sequence continues at coordinate 581,230 of JAFIRS010000343.1, forward strand.
TTTCCTCACTTCAAAAGTTTTTTTTTGACAAATAATATGCAGATATAAATCCGTCCCTGCGATAAGAGATAACAATATAGTCGGATTTGTTTCACAAATGGAGGATTTTCTAAGAAAACGATTATAAGCTCAGGTAGAGGCACAGGTAGTTTATCTGAGTTGAAAACCTCTTGCAAGAGGGAGTAAAGACAGTGGATTGCGAAAAATGGAGTAAGGGCGTCGAACATGTGATTGGAATAGAAGAAAGAATGTGGGAAGTTGATGACATGCTAGAAAACGATGTAGATCCCCTTATTATTTATTTGGACCCCAACGACGATAGTTCATCGAACTACTCGGAATATGATGGCTAAAATAAAAAAATTAAGTTGAATTGTAAATAGTAGATTTATATATATTATTATGATGATTATTATAATGAGTATCTTAATTTCTATTATTTTCAATTGTTATTATTTTATTTTTTCAATAACTAGTCACCATAATAAAATATTTGCCATTTGTTATGATAAGTTTGATTAATCAATTTATTTTTATATTAATTTTTTTTAAAGAAATACCTATCATAACAGTAATAAAATATCCGGCTATGTTGCTTACTCTTTTTCAAATACTCTTTTACCTGTATTATTTTACCTTATCCCAGCTCAGTCGGTGCGCCTATGGAAACATTATATCTCCCTCTCGAAGCAGGATTAAGTGGTGCCATCTAGTTGTTTTGCTTGAAGTCAATATACTATTTTGTAGATATTAGGTTGTAATATGATCAAAAGATAAATAACGAGTCCAGAAAATAGTCAAATGATCTTTCTTTTATTCAAATCGAATGCTAAATATACCTAGCCTGCGAAATCTACTTTATTTTAATTTTTTATCAACCAGTGAAATAGAAATGTAAACCCTTGCTCATGCGCAATAAAGTAACTAGCAAATATAAATACTTGTGGGTTATACTAAGTTTATGAGCATGAATAAGAAATAACATTCAAATCAGTGGATAAAAGTCATCAAAAGTACCCGAAAGAAGTGTCTGACACGAATACGCTCACTTTGTTTAGTTTTGGTTTGAAAAGTACCTGTTATTCGTCTCTCTTGAGTATTCTCGTGAATCCTGGCGTATTCTGTGGCTATAGGAAGTTGCAGTTTCACTGATTCAGGGCCCCCTTGTAGTTGGCAACGTCACGGATAGGAATTTCGCTGTATTCTGAAGGTGAATGGTTTTTCTTTGTCGTATTTACGCCTGTTGGTTTCTTGATTTGGGCATTGATTATCGAATAGCTGTTACACTTCTGTTGTTGGTGTAATTTTGTAGTTTTAAATCAGCAAAATTTGTTACGGCTTTCTTTCCAAAATTAGTTTTTCAACTCCAAATCCTCGTTATTTTTTTTTCCTGGCAATCATAACTTTTTGTTTTATCTCACAAATTTTAAGTTTTTACTCACTTTCTATGACACTTTTCCCTATTCTAAACTATGCTATGGATTTTATATACAATTTACATTTCTATACCTTACATGATATATACAGAGTTAGTTAAAATTCATATCTGACAATAATCTGTACGAAATTTTTTATATTTTATCATTTTCCATCGAAATGTTTTGACATGTCACTGTCATGTTTCCTTCTGATTTGATTTTAGCATACAGGATGTTCCAACTTGAATATTATTTTTGTCTACTTGAGATCTAAAGTTTTATTCATGAATTTTGATTTCTATATTTTTTATAGGTTGTGCAAATCAAATGAATTGTTGGCAAGATACTTATGACAATCGAAAAGCTCCACTGCTGAACTCTTGAGACATTTTGCGTCCACTAGAAAATGGTACAAGGTGTCAGAAAAGCAAAATGTTACAGAAAAATTGCAAAACTTTTCATTCTTTTCACATTGAACAAATATTTCTTATCATAACAATGTGATATATAAAATCATTATATACTTTTTTTTTTCACATTGAAAAATATTTTTATCATAAAATATATATATATATATATATATATATATATATATATATATATATATATATTGTTATGTTAGGAAGGACCAGTAATATATTTTGAAGGTAAAAGAGAAATAATTTCTTAGAAAAACCACAAAAATAATGAATATTTAATAGTTAGTAGTTCATGAGATATTGTTTTTACATTTTTTGAGATTCAATTTCCTTTATGAAGCCTCTGTATAACATTGATAGGTAAATATATGCAAATACTATAATGCAATCATTTTCTTGCATTTTTAAAGATGATTACAACATATAATTGTTTGAAATACAACAAAAAGTCTAGATTTACAAAATTATTCTGGATTAAATGTGATCAACAAAATTATAAGGTTGAAACATACAGTATATGAAATTGCATCTAACTAAAATAGCCAATGGGAGAACAAGAAACTTCTTGATTAAAATAGCCAATCAGGGAACAGAGATGGTTAGATAAAAGATTTGAAATTGTGGAAAAGTAAGAACACAGAAACGTCAAAGAGAATTATGATCAAATATTGTATTTAGTTTATAAGAAATGTAAAATAAGTTTTCTCAAATAACACCAAATTAGTGAAAGTGCGACAAAAAAGTGCGCGATTTTGAAAATTCAAATAAAATGACAAAACAGAAATGGTATCCAGGTGAAGAAAAAACGAAGCGAGGAGGAGATTGAAAAAAATTTTTAGAAAGAAGCCACGTACAGAATTTGAGAAAAAGAAATTAGGATTTTCATTAATGACAAGGTAGTTTTTCCAACAATAACAAACCAATTCAACCACTGGATAATTTCAACACAAAATAAATAAGGATAAAAGAAGATTACCTTTTTTGTCTCCACATGAAAACTTGTCCAAGCTGATTTTGGGATTTTGGATGGTTCCTTTGCAATGGAGAGTTCCTAAGAGGAGTGGATGAAACAGGATTCCAGATTATGCCAGGTATTGTATCAGCGACATTCCAGCTCCAGGTATAAACTCTTTTAGTGCACATCACAAACTGAATCACTTTACGAAGTAGCTCGTATGTCTGAAGAACTTTATATAATTCGGTATTGAACTATAACAGAATTCTTCCAACTCAAAAGAAAGAAGTGAGGTTATATTTACAATATCCATCACTGTTTTTCATTATTTTATGAAAATTTGTCAATTGCTCGTAGTTATAAGTTATCTATCGCAGGCCAGGTTAATATAAGTTTTCCTGAATAAAGGAAATAATTGTTTTTGATAATTTCTGGTTTATTTTCCACAATGATATGCTAATATCTCACATATAAACACTGAGCTGAAATAGTTCGAATGACATCAAGACATGCAGTGGCTCTGTTGCCAGTACTGACTCCTGAGGTGAAGGCGTTCCAACTGAGTTTAGTCGTAGTAAGAAAAGTAAGGGCAAAATTACAATTATTATTTATTACAATTTGACATAAAGGCAAATGAGGGTAATAACAATTGGCAGCAACGTGGCGAGAAAACAGTAACGTTAGCTGGCAATTATTATTTCATAACAATTTGGCAAAATTAGTAATTGATATAACATAACAATTGTCTCCCAACGCGGAGCTGAATTGCCTATATAAGAATTAGAAACAAATTAAAATTGAAAACAAAAATATTGTCGAATTCAAAAAATTTATACAGGGAAAATAAAAAAACCCAACGGGGTTTGAAAATATCTGTAATCATAATAATAATAAATTAAATAATTAACTATTGTCATTATCATAATATATAAATATAATTTTAATATTTATTCCAATTTATCTATTTTCATATTACTTTTATATAAGTTTTCATCTACTTAATATTAGAATAATTAAGATATCAATTAATATATAATTATAATCATGTATAATTATTATTATACTTATTCTGATGAACTACATGAAGATATGCCGCTGTCATATAGATTTCATTCAGAAAACACCTCTTTCTAGTGTCATGAAAATTAAGGTGACCCTATATTAGGACCGATTCGGGTTGTGTACGCCTTAAATAACTGAAATACGGAATTTTTTATAACTATCATTGCATGTTCACAATACAACCTTTAAGTTGGCCAGCCTGTTTAATGGGTTCTGTCAATGCAAATTTACATTTTATCACTCTCTCACATCAGGAAACACAGTATAGTTACACAAAAACATCTACATAGTAGGTAGGTTTGATTGATTTATTTATGAGAATTATACATGGTGAAGAATTGGAATTTTTGCAGAAGCACAATTTCAGATACGAAAACATGTAGAAAAAAATGCTATCGATGAGTATCTCAACTAAAGGTTTAAACATGTATGGCCTACCACTTCACGAGTTATGAATGTATCGTTTTTCCTTCGCTTATTTGTTAGGTAAAAATTCCGCGCACTCTCTTTTTACATTTATCAAACGATTTATCAAAAAGTTTAATTTTGAGAGTTTTTTTTCAATCTTCAGAGACAATACAATTATACCCGCGAGCTGTCGGATCTTCCATTCAACGGCAATTCGAAAAATGACACGCAATTATCTATAGGTATTTGTTAAGGAAGACATTTTTCATTTTCAATGAAATTTTAGCTTGCTACTGATGTGTTACAAACACGTGTATTACAGAAAAAATGTGTCAATGGATTTGGGAATTAGGTCATTGTGTCATAACCTCAAGTGTGTCGTAACCAATTCTGATTCAAATTGAATAACACGTCAGTCAAACGCTCATTCTAATTCCATTGTTTACCGCACTTCATTATACACATCAAAATACATGTGTATATTTCACTCTGATATGGATGCAAATGTTAATTCAGTTCTCGACAGGCCGCATCCGTTGCGCTTCCTGATCTTCTGAAAACCGGCTTCGCAGCGCTGAAACGTACCGAAAAGCCTAGCCAGCATTTCGCTCCGGATATCAAAATGCCGGAATGAATCGAACGAGTCTTCAATCAACAAATCCTGTAACTGCATCAGTGCACTTGCTTGCAACTCGAAACCGCGAGCTTCGATTTCGTGATGAAACAAGAGAGCAGCGAACGGAAATAGATGAAGCTCAGAGCCGTGCTGGCCCATACCGAAGAGATGTTCCAGCCCCTCAGCTGATGTTCTATATGAATCCATTTAAGGTTGGCGACCAATATGGCTTGTGAAATTAATCCGATAGGGGTGCCAACAATGAAAAAGGAATTTGTGGCATAATGGACAGATTATTAAATTAAAGAAAAAAAGCATCCTCAAGTGGGACTCGAACCCACAACCTTATGTTTCCTAGACATATACTCTAACCACTGAGCTATCGAGGCCATAGGAATCGACATACACTCGCGAATACTTTTACTTCCATAATTTAATGTGAATGTTGGAATGAATCGAAAATCGAACGTATATTAATGGCAGTCGAGATCCGATACCTATTCACTTCAACATCATCGTCGCTTGACGATTTCAGTAGGAGATCTAGGAAGATGATCTCCAACCACTGATAGGATTTAGCCAAATATATAATGTGAAGATGGGGAATTATTGTCCGAGAGAAATCATGAAAAAGGAATTTGTGGCATAATGGACAGATTATTAAATTAAAGAAAAAAGCATCCTCAAGTGGGACTCAAACCCACAACCTTATGTTTCCTAGACATATACTCTAACCACTGAGCTATCGAGGCCATAGGAATCGACACACACTCGCGAATACTTTTACTTCCATAATTTAATGTGAATGTTGGAATGAATCGAAAATCGAACGTATATTAATGGCAGTCGAGATCCGATACCTATTCACTTCAACATCATCGTCGCTTGACGATTTCAGTAGGAGATCTAGGAAGATGATCTCCAACCACTGATAAGATTTAGTCAAATATATAATGTGAAGATGGAAATTATTGTCCGAGAGAAATCATGAAAACGGAATTTGTGGCATAATGAACAGATTATAAAAATTAAAGAAAAACGCATTTTCAAGTAGGACTCGAACCCACAATCTTATGTTTTCTGGACATATACTCTAATCACTGAGCTATCGAGGCCATAGGAATCGACACACACACTCGCGAATACTTTTACTTCCATAATTTAATGTGAATGTTGGAATGAATCGAAAATCGAACGGACTTATCAATAGCCGTCGAGGTCATCTTCCTAGATCTTCTACTGAAATCGTCAAGCGACGATGATGTTGGAGTGAATAGGTATCGGATCTCGACGGCAATTGATAAGTACGTTCGATTTTCGATTCATTCCAACATTCACATTAAATTATGGAGGGACAGTATTAGCGAGTGTGTGTCGATTCCTATGTCCTCGATAGCTCAGCGGTTAGAGTATATGTCTAGAAAACATAAGGTGGGTTCGAGTCCCACTTGAGGATGCTTTTTTTCTTCAATTTAATAATCTGTCCATTATGCCAAAAATTCCTTTTTCATGATTTCTCTCGGACAATAATTTCTCACCTTCACATTATAGTATATATTCATCCAAGTCTCCAACCGTGCAAATGAGTAATTATAGTCGAAACTAATTTCTACTACGAGACAATAACTGGAGAACTGGCCGGCGGGCACTATCGAAGATTATAGTTCTACTCTTTGGCAGTGTTGCCGATAAAGTTGCGTACTCCATGTTATAGTTGTTTTGAAGTATCAATCATCATTTGGTTTGGAAATTAATCAGGAAGAAATGATTCGTGAAATAGTTATTCCGAAATAACATTTTTTGAAAATAAAATTCAACGTTGTTATATCCATTATTATGAGGTCCAACAAAGGTTACAAAAATGAACCTAGAGATTCGTAATTATATTGGCGGGCTTGGCAACATGCCAGTTGGGTTGTCCTGTGGAGGTGAAATAAGGAAATCCTCGTTACGAATTTTACGGCAGAATATATTATTCTAGCGCCTGCGGCAGAGGACTAGTTATTGGATTTTGAATTTTGATATTCTTCTAGAGAACGTTTCGAAAATCTCGCATTGTCAACCGGGCATGTATTGGTTTCGAATTCCATGTTATTATGAGGTCCAACAAAGGTTAAAGAGACTCGTAATTATATTGGCGGTCTTGGCAACATGCCAGTTGGGTTGCCCTGTGAAGGTTGAATAAGGAAATAGTCGTTGCGGATTTTACGGCAGAATATAGAAAAAGCTATCGTATAGTGAAACACGTGTCGTGGTTTTGTAAGCCCAGTTTGGTGGAAATCATGTCTTTTGTTTACTTCAATCTTCTAGTGAATGTTTTGAAAATCTCGCATTGTCAACCGGGCATATATCAGTTTTGAATCCCAGGTTCATATGACTTTTGTGTTCGTTTGTTTGGAATAAGTTATTGGGAATGAACCGATTTTTATGAAATCAATAAATAATCTTGGATGTCATAATTCACTGGTTGTATTCTTACAGAAGATTTTGAGTTGGAAATTGCAACTCATAATTTTGAAAAAAAAATCAACAAAACTTTACTCAAATTCACAAAAAAGCAGTTTTTAATAACTGTGAAGAAATTCACGCAATTTCTGCAACAATATTGTCGGAAAAATATCAAAGTATACATTATAGATAGATAGATAGATGTTTATTAACTACGGTATATAAGGATACATTAGTAGCAAGTCAGTAGTACAGAGTGATAATAAAAACAGCAGATCTGCGCAAAGATCCTTAAGAACATTAGAAATAAAAAAGAAATATATATATATATATATATATATATATAAAACAGTTAATGTACAACATTGAGTAAAATAGATCTGATATATAAACACACAAACATACATACAGACTTGATAATAGGTACATATTAGAAATGTTATAGAAATTCAAGCACTGAGGTTAAGGCAACATATTCCTCTGTACTATAAAAACATTTTTTAATTAGATATTCCGTGATTTGTTTTTTTAACATTGGCAAGGGCAAATTCCTGGTAGTGAACGGTAAGACATTGTAAAGGTTGACATCGAGTGAGTTCTTTGAGGATTTCTGTAAGTTAAACCGGTAAGGTCTCAATAGGTTAGCCCCACGGGTGTTATACTCGTGAAAATGGGAGTTGGTCGGAAAGCCATCTTTATGTTTATGTATTTCCAAGAGAGTATGGTATATGAAAATAGATGGTAATGGCATGATGCCCAAATTTATGAAAAGGGGCCTACATGAATCTCGGTAACCTGCATTTGAAATTGTTCTAATTGCGCGTTTTTGGAGAATGAAAACTTTTGTAGCATTGGAGAAGTTGCCCCAGAGCAGAGTTCCATAGCTAGCATGGGAATGAAAAAATGCATAGTACGCCGAGAGAAGCGTTTCCAAGCTTACAAAGTTTCTCAATTGCCTGAGTAAGAAAATATATTTTGAGAGTTTCTGGCTCAGTGCTTCTACGTGAGGTGCCCAATTCAAACTGTCATCAAGTGTAATTCCCAATAAGTTGACGGTTTTTCCCACTGAGATGTTATGATTAGTTGAAAATATGATTTGTTGGGTTTTTCCTTTATTGAGTTTTAGTAGATTGGAGTTGAACCACGATTCAGCTTGTTTTTCGGCATGTGACATGGAGGCAAGCAGAGTCTGGCAGTTCTTGTCAGAGCATAAAATAGATGTGTCATCGGCATAGATGACACATTTGTAGGGTTGTAGTTCATAGAAGAGATCATTGATATAGACAATAAACAGAAGAGGCCCCAGAACGGATCCTTGGGGAACACCAAATTCAATTGGCTGTAAATCAGATGTTCTGTTATTGCCTAGATCAACAAGCTGTTTTCTGTTCGTCAGATAGGATAAAAAGAGTGAGAGTGCCAGACCTCTAACTCCATATTCTTCCAGTTTATGTGACATATTAATATGAGAGACACAGTCGAACGCTTTACTCAAGTCACACAGTGTTGCAGAGCTGTGATGACCCTTTCAAATCCGTCGACTATATCCCTCACAACTCGTGCTACCGCTTGAACAGTGGAGCACGATTTTCGGAAACCGTATTGGTCCGAGTTTAGAAGATTGTTCTCCTCAAAATAAAGTTCAAGCCGTTTTTTGAGAATAATTTCGAAAATTTTACCAAAAATGGGAACGATAGAAATGGGTCGATAGTTTTCAGCTTGATTTTGGTCACCTTTTTTAAAAACAGGGATGACTTTGCTGATTTTAAATTCATCAGGAAAAGATCCTTCGCTGATACAAGTATTGAAGATAGACGTCAGTGGATCAACCAAATATTACAGGTTTCTTTATGATTTTGCTGTTTAGATTGTATACATCAAGGCAATAGGAGTTTTTCAGCTCGTGTATAGCATTAAAAACTTCGGATGGAGTGATGGGTTCAAGAAAAAAAGACCCGGGTGAGGTAGGTTTAAGTTTATTGTCCAGTGATTTCAGAGAAAGGGTATTAGCATTGAGTGGGAGTTGACTTATTATGGTTTCGGCAATGGTGGTAAAGTATGAGTTGAATTGGTGTGGAGAGATCGCGTCGGATATTACATGAGATGCTGGTTTACTTTTTTCAAAATTGATCAGCCGCCAGCTATCTCCAATTTTATTATCAGATTGGTTGATAAAATTATCGCATGATTTTTTTTTTAGATTCGATAATGGCCTTTTGATATTTATTGTTGATCACTTTGAAAGCTTTCTTATGAACGGGATCATTTGTTGCATCGTAAATTATCTTTACCGCACGTACCGTATCCCCCAATCTTCTCAGATCGTCATTGAACCACCTGAGAGGGTATTTGTGTGCATATATTGAGCTAGGTATTGCATACTTGAAAAAACTACGTTTCTACGTTTTTGGAATTTCTTCTAAGGAACATCATTTTTTAATTTGACAGTGAAAGTTATAGGAAATTTCTTTGTCCTGGAAAAGTTTTAGGGAATATATAATGATAATGAATGTCTGTTTGTGCTGGTAAGCTCATAACTTGAGAACGACTGGACCAATTTGCATATTTTTTTTCGGAAAATGAGGTAACAAACGGGAAAACGGATAATGGAATAATGGAAAACGGGAAAAGGGGATAACGGATAACGGAAAAGCAGGATAATAGGAAAACGGGATAACGGAAAAACAGGATAAGGAAAACGAGATAACTGGAAACGGGATAACTGGACAATGGGAAAACGGGATGACGGAATAACGGGAAAACGGGATAACTTGGTAACGGGATGAAGAGAGAACGGGAAGCGGGCAGAGTCAAAGGCATAACCTAGATGGAACAACACAAAAAAATCATAGGGAATATAGAAATTTGAACAATTGTCTGTCGGGTCAGCTAGTAATCATAGGGAATATAGAAATTTGAACAATTGTCTGTCGGGTCAGCTAGTAATCAATAAATGTGAAGTGTGTTCTCGAATGAATCAGTGGACTTTCAGTTTGTTTTCGATACATGCACATACATTTTCCCGGTTATCTCTGGATTATGTCATATTTATTTCAAATCAAAACATCAAAATAAAACCTCGTGGTACTGTCGAGTATCATCCTGGGTTATTTATTCACAATAATTTCATATTTCTGGATCATATGCCATCGCTAAAAATAAGTCACGTAGAAAGAAATTAATATATTTCGGTTCATTGGAAACTTTGGAAAGGCAAAACAAACTATGAGCTATTTATTCGATTAAAAGTTATAAACGATTCTATAATGAATTGGTATTTTGAGCATATTTGTTGATTTATGGAATCTGATAGGTGTTTCAAAATTGAATTTTTCTGATGACTCTCCAAAAAAAAATAAGCGATTGAAAAATAAGTAAGGATTCTGATCTCTCTCAGGGCAATCAATCCTGGAAGGCTGTTTCTCTTGAAAAATTTGTAGCCAAACATAAACAAAATGGGTTTTTTACATTATTTTTATTCTCAAATGCAATTTGTCATATCAGAAGAAGCTAAGAATTACGTAAGCATACTCACAAATTCAAGAGTTGGACATAGTGGTAGTGTTCGAATCTTACTCACCAAGTGGGGGAGAATGGCTTCTCAGATGGGAATGAGCTCAAAAATAAACTCACCTGAAACAAAAATATAATTAGAAGAAACCGTATTGGGATTCATAGAGATATGGAAATATTTCCCCATCGAATGTTTAAATGTTTCAATGTCTTCTAATATTTTTTTTTTCATAAATTTAGGGCTAATTTCTTTCTTTTTCAACAAAGGAACCATCATCGTGTATACTTTTAAATTAGACATCTTTCTTGTGACTATTTTGACAAGTATTTTTGAAGTTATACTACTCTTGGGAAGTTAGTTTAAAATGGAAATTTGTACCGAACAGACAAACAAACAGACAGAGAAGAAAGTAGTTAATGAAAACGTGGTAAAAACTTCGTGTTTTGACAACTACAGGTCCAAAAGGGAACTGATAACGGTATGAAAGAGCATTGTGAACACTATTATTAATAAATTTAGTTACAAGACATTCCAGATACTGTTTCTGTTAGAAATATGTTTTGTCAAATTTTGGTAGCATTCTTTTGAAAGTATTACAAATTTAGTACATGAAAAAATACTAATTAAGTTTTTGGATTTTTGAGAGAATAAATTCGAAGTAGGCCTTGAAATTTTGAATCTAATTCTGAATTTTGGCACCACAGTTTAGCTATTGGTGCTCCATCATTAAAAAAACGCACAAATGGGACAATTTTTTTTTAATGCTGCCCCGCTTTTGAATGGATCACTTTGTAGATACCCCTTGCTTATTGAAAGTAAAGGAAAATTCTGGATCAAACATCAACAAAATATCATCACTAATTTTAAATGACTGATGTAATAGACACTCAACATTCAACAGCTATGTGGCCGGTATGGCAATCAAATGTCATCAATTTGATTTATCTTAATAATCATCAAACTCATTATCTCTTGATTCTTTATTTACCTCGCAGTCTAATTCGCTATGCAAATCACCAATTAGCAAAACAATGACGGAACGTGTCAAATCACCAGCATGATTTGCATAAAAACGATGTTAGCACATTAACGGGTATCTGGCATAAGATCTGCGATAAATGCTTCATGGGAAAGGCTCCGCCCTATCCCAATGCGAAACAGGCTTAAGAAGAAATTGATGTGTTTCGATAGTTCTATTTTTCAGAAACAAATAAAATATTCAGTCATATATTTATTTTTATTTTCATAAAAAATTTCACAGAAAATTCCACACCTAACATTTTCGACCAATTAAAAGCCTGTATTTTGTATAGTTACCATAGCAACTAAAAAAAATCTGGAAATTTTTCCTCCTTGGGGTGGGAGCATGAAATTACACTGGAATTTTTTTGACGTTTATAGATAAAATGACATTTACATTTAACTTCAGATTATGTCGAATTTATTCTATAAGTTAATAAGTAAAAATCATTTATTAACAGTTTACCGTAAAATATGTACTTGCAGATTCAAAATCTACAAAAACACATGTTGTTACTGCGTTAGTTCTATATTTTAACACAAACAACCATTTTTAACTAAAGCATCTAAAAATGTTGTTGAAATTCCTTCTTCTTTCTTTAATGGAGAACATAAAAGCGAACATTCACTAAGATGTATAAATTGTCTATGTTTCATAAAATATATGTAGTACTTTGAAACAATCTTATTCTGCTGTAATCCTCGAAGAGCTCCATATTTTAAACACACCTGAAGCAAATGATGTTTAATAACCCCAAACAAATTCGTTGAATACATTTCTGGCCCGCATTCTTCTAATAAATACGTTAAAAATTTTAGGTTCCGATGATACATTTTAATTTCACTAACTTCATTACAAAACTTGCATAAAACGTATTTCTCAAATCGCTCCATTCTTATGAACTCTACAACACAACGAATTTATTTAGATAATTTATACTCAGGGAATGTCAAAAGTTAGAATTACTAGTTTGACATGAATTCCATGGCCTTCATACGTTTAACTACAATGAACTAACTAATTGATTATCTGTATACTCTGCCCGTTTTGGCCTATATTTTGACGACTATATAGTAGATTATATTCATTAAAAAAAGAAAAATTAAACCATCATTAACTTTTCTGTAAAAGTTTTATTCAACTAAAGTGGGTAACTAAGAAATTATGTCTCCTTGAAATAATAGAGAACTATTATTATACTATTACATATTATTTGGTTTACTTGCTTAACTAATTTATATTATTATTTTTTTAAATACCTATATCATTATTTTCTGTGAAATTTAGTAAAAAATTAATTTTTAAAAAAACCCTTAATTGTGTTTTATTTAACCAAAATTAATTTTTTAAAAATTTTCCTTAAAAAATTTCAACTTTAGTGGAATAAAGTTAGTCAAGAATAATGGTTTGAACTGCCACCAGCTGCCTTATTATTATTTTGAGTAACTAAAGTCGGTATTTTGTATTTTATTTAGCGTAATCTTAACTGGAGTCTTGGTCCAAAATTATCTCTCAGATAACAAGCCACATTTCTTTAATTTTAAACAATACACATTTATAATATTTTGAATAGAAATTTAGAACAGATTTAGAAATAAAACCACCGATATTGATATCTGAATACCTATAGCTGCTTAAATATTAACTAATATTAATTTTTCTCAGAATTAAACCTAAAAGAATATGAAAAATATTTAAGTATATATGTAAAGGTAAAGTTATATATTTTTTGCTGTATATCACCTTTGTTTGTAGTCAATATTGACATTTCCCTGAAACCTAGTAAGAAAATTATATGAAATCAATTATTTTTATATAATAATGTATCTGATATTATAAATTTTATTTTACTAGGGCACGGGGAAAAAAATATCCCGCAATACGAACATCTACTTTCATTTTTAATCCCTGAAACCCAGTAAGAAAATTGTTGTATGAAAACAATCAATTTCATATAAAAATTCATCTGATATTATATATTTTATTTTACTAGGGCACGGGGAAAATAAAAAAATATCTCCCACAATACGAACGTATCCACTTTATTTTTAGCCAATATTAACATTTCCCTGAAACCTAGGAAGGAAATTAAATTTTTATATATTTTATTTTACTAGGGAACGGGGAAAATCAGGAAAAAATCTCCCCAAAACTACCATTACACACAGCCTTCTATTTATTTGTGAATAATGTCAAAATAAATATTTACTTGATGTTTTCTATTTAAATATAATTCCGGTATAAAATTTTCTTACCGAATCCCCCACGTGATTGAATTAATTGCGAGAAATTTGTCTCGTACATGAATTTTTAAAGAAAATTATCCCTCGTCGCTTCGCGACTAGTGATAATTTTGAAAAAATTCATGTACTCAAAAAATTTCCGGCAATAATTCATGCTCTAGGGAGATTATAAGTGAAAATTGTAATTTTTCGTTATTATACTTTAGAACAATTTTCAAAAACTCCATTTAGTATTCGAAAAGATGTTCATAATCTCGAAAAGTACTATAGTACCACCATTTAATTAAGCTGCATCATTTGAATGCAGTTTTTATCATTTTTGTTATACTATTGAAAATGTTATAACCTACAAAACCTCTGTATATGTGAATATTTCCACCCTCGAAGCATAATATTCTCTCTCCATACATGACACAATTCTATATCGGAATGAATGTATCATATCCCCGGGAAAGTTAATTAAAAGAAGTCTGCACAGAATGAAAGGGCTCTTGTCCGAGATGGCAAGGGCGATTAATCTCGGCAAATGAGGGATGGCAAAGAGAGGGGATCATTCCTCTCTGATTTCAAATTAGCCTCCATGAATAACAGACGGAAGAACGGCTTTATCTTAGATGTCAGCCAACATTATTGATAGATACGTTTTGCTTTGTTGACAAAGGAACGGCCTGTAGATGGTTTTAATATTGATGAGATGGCCATTGTTGTTCACATGAATCACAGTAGAGTGAAGAGAAACTCGAAGGTCAAGGTTACGGAGGAACTGATGGAGTTGATAAGGCAATAGCTGAATGAACACATTTTCTAATGTCATCCATTAAGAGGCAACACACGTGAATTTAGTTCTTTTCTGAAAAATGTATACTCAAATCTAAATTCTAAATTCGCAATATTCTGCGATCTGTCAAAAGCATTTGACTGTTTTGTTGAAAATATGGGCAGGATGTTCATAAAATCTATTAATATTCAATTGAGAATGTTTCCCTTTTCAACATTTGACTGTGTTAATCATAAAAATTGCTGCGTTAGCTCCACCATTACGGACTCCATAACCATAACTGGTTCGAGTCTTACTCAAGCCAGAGAACTCAAATTGTAAAGTCCAACATCTTTTCCGATATCGGTTTTATCAAATATGGTGTACCGCAGGGCTCTGTGCTTGGACTTATCCTGTTCTTGTTATATTTTAAAGACCTTGCGAATATTAACACTGAAGGTGTTTTCACTATTTTCGCAGACGACACAACGATCCTGTGGCATGATCAAAACCCTAACAAACGCTTTAGCAAAATGTCTAGGGATATTATTGCTGTGAGAGAGTAGTGTAATTCGAACCAGCTTTAATTCAATACCAACAAAACGAATATGTTCATTTCAATTTTTTTTTATGTTCTGTCACAAGGATATCCTAATGTCAGAGAACATCGAACCAGAGGTAGAGTTGGTGTTCTTCTTAAATTTCCGAGGTTGATGCCCAACACCTCTAGGCAATGAGTTCCATAGCCTCGCTGTTCGTTGGATGAACGAGTCTTTGGAAAGTGATGTTCTGCAGGTCTCCAAAGTGACCACGAAGGGGTGTGATGACTGAACTTGACGGGTTAGTCTCGAAGAGACTGCCAAAGCAGGAACGATTGTTGATATTTCAGAAGAGCATCGCCCATGAAAATATCTATAAAATAGAGACAAATCGTCAACTTTTCTACGGTGTTCCAGACAAGTGAGCGAGTTTGTAAGCGAGGCATCACCGACGAGACGAATTGCCCTTTTTTGGACAGAATCCAATAGCTCAGGATATGTTTAGGTGCCGCGCTCCAAATATGGGAACAGTATTCTAGGACAGGTCGGATCTGTGCCTTATAGATCATAAGCAGCTGAGTGGGGGTGAAATAGCTCTTGGCACGGAACAAAAAACCAAGTTTTTGGGATGCACCTTTGGCAATGGACCTCACATGATTTTCCCAGGAAAGGTTATTGCTGATAGTAATACCAAGCATCGATATGGATGACTTATGCGATATACCAGACATTTCCCTGAGGAATGATATTATTTCATCTAATAATTTCAACATCACCTTTCTAGGACTGGAAACTCAAATTCAGAGAGACATAAACTTTTTGAACCAATATTATTGTTCTATAGCTAACAAATTAACCAAGAACACTTCTACAGCAGTTGATTCTCGCGATCACCTATAAAATGTGGCTTCTCCGATGCACTCTCTATTTTTATACGAGACAAACTTGGCTGAGCTTAAATCAGTAATAAGTAAGATAAAAAACAAAAATTCCCAAAGCGAAGACATTTACTTCTAGATTAGTCAGATTTTTTACTTTTCCCCTCGGATCATTTGTTATTTCCCACATTTATTTTTGTTTGTTAACTGCTTGACCCAATCTGTAGTACAAATCTTTAGATAATTTGATAATCTGCTTGTAGATACGACGAGTTATTGAAGTAAGAAGATAGGAGAAGAAATGTTATCGCTATGGAATTTTCTAATGGTGTGGAGACAACGCAGATTACAAGAAGAGTTTTTTAGTCCTCTTGTTATCCAAGGTTTCGATTTATTTTCCTTCATTAAGTGTAATGAGAATGCTTCAACATTGCTTCATTAAGTGTAATTAGAAATTTCAACAACATATTACTGGAAGGTGTTAATTGGATCTTCAGCCTCCTGTATAGAATTCTAGTCTATTTTCTGACAAAAAAGTCGGATTTTAGTGTAGGTTTTTTTGCTGCTTCTTAACCTTTAGCGTGGTCTTATAATCAAAACTGTTTCGGATTAGACAGGTAACCACTTCATGGTCAGATAGTCCAGGATTTTTTATGTTTGTGCAGACATAGTCTATAATCATAGATGAGAATTTGGAAACACGAGTAGGTTGATATACATGCATCACTAAAATTGAAACAGTCTAGAAAATTTACCAACATTTGTTCCCAAAATTTATATTGAAATCCCCAGCTAAACTAATAGATGGGAGGAGAGGTAATTGTGATAATAAGTATTCCAGTCGCTCTATGGAGATTTTGAGATCAACTAAGGCAGGTCCATAGATACACAGTATGTATACAGTGCTCGTCTAAAGTCCTTTCCCCCCTACTGATTTTCGAACTACCTGGTATATCGCAACGAAATTTGGAGGGCTTGAATAGGAGATACAAACCTACTTTATCACGAAAAAATTATTGAAGATAGCGCTCAGCCGCCATTTTAAAACTTTTAGCTGTGATTTTTCCATGAAAAAGTAGTTTTTCATCTCCTATTTAAGCCCTCCAAATTTCGTTGCGATATATCAGGTGGTTCAAAAATTAGTTCGGGAGGAACGGACTTTAGACGAGCAGTGTATATTATTAACTTTCGAGTAAATTATATATTTAGAGTTCGTCCAGTATTGAAACGACCTCTTTGGCCTTCCCCCACCTAACAACCAATTTTTCTCGAAGATACCCGAGCCATTGTCTAACTGTGGCTATTAATAGAAATTCCATAGGCGTACCAAATTGTTTGGTATAGGCGAAACACGAGACGTAGTTTTTGGCAGACGAGTTTTGTGATTATGGTACGATTTGATTCAAAATTGGTATGTGGGGGTTTTCGGGGTCGGAGATACTTAATTTTTTGTCAAAATTGAATAAATAACTGCACTACCTATTTATTAATCAAACAAACCTAACCTTCCAAACGCTGCATGTCAAGACACTGGTGAATATTCGCCGTAGTATGAGCAGCCACATCAAATCGTGTCCACTCGTGTTTTCCCCCTCTCTACCTACCAACAGGTCGTTTCAATACTGGATGAGCTCTACAAATATTGGCAAAAGGAAAACATCCTAGGAATTGCTTTCTGCCCATTATTTTGAAATTATATCAGAAATATAAAGAGGTTCGTCAGCTTTCAGCCAATGCTCTGTCAGAAGAACAATATTTGGTAGATTTTGTTGTTCTAAGAATATGGAGTACTTCTTATAGTTTGTTGAACTTCCACGGAAGTATTTTCGTTTTGTTGGAAGAACATCTGGTAGGATATACCAAGGATGTCGTTGATAGGTTTGCCTTTTCCGTTAGTGACTTCACTTTCGTCGGATTGGAAGACGAAGCTAAGGAATTTTGCGAATGTATTTGCTTTATCTTCGTCATTTCTGGGCCGCTAACCATTGTTGTGATTTTTCAGAGAGAGAGTAATTTCATTCTTCTGTTAGGGAAAGGTTTTCCCAAATGTCAATGCTTTTTTATTAATCTAGTTGTTCTATTTAGGTTAGTTTTATCTTGTGGATCTCTGGTATTTTGCTATATGTTCCACAGTTTTCTTTTTTCCTGATCTTGGTGTTCACATAATTTGGGTAAAACAATATTCATGTGATTAGCAAATGAAGAGTCGTGAAAAATTGTGCTGGCCTCCGAATAAAATGAAAGTATACTTCCCTTCAATTCCAAGAACGTCATGCCAAATAATCAGAATCAATAGTTCACATTTTTTCAGGAAAATCTGCTATATTCGCAGTGTTTCATCCTATAGATTGTGCCAGACTTGTTAACACCTTGGAATGAAATGCGTCTCAGATAGTATCGATCGCCATACTTATTATCCCGAACACGCGAGTGTTTGTTTTCCTTTCCTTCTCGGCGATCGATATTGAGAAATATCCAGATGATTCGTCATCCTGGCCTAATCAATCGGGAAGAGCTGAAAGGAGTGATATTTGCCCTTGAACTAAATTGTTATAGGAAATAAGGCGCGTGTAGAAAATTGATATAGGGGTTGGAAGAAAAGCGAAAATTATATCCCTAAGACGTCTGCTGAGTGAATGAAGGGATGATTGATTTTCTTTTTTTTTTCGTGATAACAAATGATTGTTGTTTCTATATATGAAAATTTCACTCACGTGTTAAAATGTCCATAAGAGGTGTGGAATTATCGCTGAATTGGTGACAATTCAACTGCAGTGGCACGATTTAAAAATCGGGAGTGCATGTTTTGCGATTGCCATGGGAGTAACCGAGAGGCTTACGACCATAGCAACGCGTACCTGAAGTAAACAGATACTATAATTTAGTCAGTGTTTCATATTCAACGTCTAAAATGAACCGTTTTCGGGACGTTCAAAGAAGCTGAAATCGACACGCAAATCGGAAACGACTCAACGAATACAAAGAAAAAGAGTTTGTCGGGAATCAGTTCATGGATTGTTGTGCAACAAGAGGGTATAAATGAACGAAAACGCCAGTTGCGAAATTGCAAAATCTTGAAATATGTATACATGAAGAATACGTGAAAGTTTCGGGATATCCTGTAATGTTCAGAGAACATCGTGGAACCAAGGAAGAAGGTAGGAGTTGGTGTTCTTCTTAAATTTCTGGAGGTTGTATGCATCGGGGAACACCTACCTAGGCAATGAGTTCCAAAGCCTCGCAGTTCGTTGGATGAATGAGTCTTTGGAAAGTGATGTTCTGCAGGTCTCAAAAGTGACCACGAAGGGGTGTGAAGACTGAACTTGACGGGTTAATCTCGAAGAGACTGCCAAAGGAGGAACGATTGTTGATATTTCAGAAGAGCATCGCCCATGAAAATATCTATAAAATAGAGACAAATCGCCAACTTTTCTACGGTGTTCCAGACAAGTGAGCGAGTTTGTAAGCGAGGCATCACCGACGAGACGAATTGCTCTTTTTTGGACAGAATCCAATAGCTTCAGGATATGTTTAGGTGCCGCACTCCAAATATGGGAACAGTATTCCAGGACAGGTCGGATCTGTGCCTTATAGATCATAAGCAGCTGACTGGAGGTGAAATAGCTCTTGGCACGAAACAAAACCAAGTTTTGGGATGCACTTTGGCAACGGACCTCACGTGATTTTCCCAGGAAAGGTTATTGCTGATACTAATACCAAGCATCGATATGGATGACTTCAGTGGTATGGTTACTCCTGACAAAGTTATGTTAGGCACAGTGAGATCGGCTTTTCTAGAGAAAAGACATGCTTGTGTTTTGTTTGCATTGAATTCTACCAAGTTATTGGATCCCCATTCGAGAATTGTTGCTAAGTCCATATTTATATTGTTAACATTTCTTCCTCGTTCATTTCTGGTTTCACGGGCTGATATAGGGGCCCTGGAAGAGAAAGCGGTATGGAGGGTACTATCATCGGCAAAGCTGTGTACGGGACATGAAGTTGCGTTCAACACGTCGTTGATGTGAAGTAAAAATAGTGTTGGTGCTAGAATGGATCCTTGCGGAACACCAGCATTTATGAGTAGAGTGTCAGATGAAACTCCATCGACCACTACATGGAGAGACCTGTTTGAGAGAAAACTAGCAAGCAGAGAACACAGCTGAGGGGGCAAGCCATAAGATGGAAGCTTGGCGAGGAGTCCCTGGTGCCAAACTCGATCGAACGCCTTGGAGATATCTAATGCCACAGCTAAAGTTTCTCCATACTTTTCAATAGATAGCTGCCATATATGTGAGACGTATGCGAGCAGGTCACCAGTTGATCTCTGATGGCGGAAGCCATATTGCCTATCATTGATAATTCCTGAGTCTTCCAGATATTTCATGAGCTCGATGTTGATGGCTTTTCCATGACCTTCGAAATAATAGATAGCAGTGCGATAGGTCTGTAGTTGCTAGGTAGGGTCTTTTTTCCTTTTTTAGGGACTGGCTGTACTCTTGCAATTTTCCAATTGGACGGAAATACTCCCAAATTGTAAGAGTGGTTGAACAACTTGCAAAGAACAGGTGTTAGTTCGGGGGCACATTTCTTGAGAACAATCGGCGGGATTCCGTCAGATCCACAGGCTTTGTTGGTGTTGAGACCCAGCAAAATCTTTCTGATAGTACGTTGGCGAAAGGTGATCTCGGGCATGTGACTGTCAATAGGTGTAATGTTCGGGGTTGTTTTCCCGAAGAATCCAGAGTGGAATTTCCAGCAAATAGGTGCGCAAAGATATTGGCTTTTTCCTGGGCAGTCGTTGCTAGTGTTCCATCTTCTTTGGTTAGGGGGGGAAAAGAGCTGGAAGTGAAGTTTCTTCCCACAGCTTTGGCGAAAGACCAAAATGAACGGGATCCGTTGGGACATTCAACAAGTTTTGATCTTATTTTGGCATTATGAGCATCTTTTGAACATTCTATTGTCTCTTTGCATATGCCTCTAGCCTCAACGTATGCTGCTCTGGTCTCAGGTCCCGGATTTTTTTGCCATCGATGGTATGCTGCCTGTTTGGAAGCCACAGCTCTAGAGCAGTTTCTGTTAAACCAGGTCTTATCGGATGATGTTCTTCTTTCGGTATTCGGTATGTAAGTTTGCATCCCCAACATGATGATTTCAGAAATTGTCTCAGCACATCGCGTTGGATCTACTGAAGAGAAACAAACTCTCTTCCATGGAAACGCTGAGAAAAACATACGAAAACCTTCCCAGTCGGCCGAATTGTAATGCCACATGAGACGGGGTGGTATTGTGCTGCTCGATGGTGAATGGAAAGAGCATGTTGTGGAGATGTATAAAGTATAAAGAAAGCACCGTAAAAACTATTTGGAATATCACCGCCAAAATGATTATGGAAGAATACTTCCAGAAATATGAAATAAAAATTGACCCATTCCAAGATGTCGTGTTTAAATCTGCACGGGACGCAAAACATGCAAATTCGAAGAACTGAAAAAACTAGTAAACAGTTGTGACGAAGGAACCCCAGAGGGACTACAAAAAAAGGTGTTCTTTGTTTTGTCGTATGAATTGGCGTGGAGATAAGGCAAAGGATGCACAGCAAAGCTACAGTTTTTCAAGGAAGAACTCGATAACTCAGACCAAAAACAGAACAGAATTTAATACAATCTGATTTTCGGAAAAACTACCCAAGGCGGATCCAAGCCATGTGCCTCATCTAAGTGGTTAGTAATGAATAGAAATTACTATAATTTTTGTCCAGTTCGATTATTTTACGCATTAAAATCGAAAAGAGAACACATAGAAAGTGACCGTTTATTTTTAACAGGCAATCCATTTTGGAAAGCAAAAATCAATGGTTCAAAAACATACCTGTGGGGCAATACGAGATAGCAAAGTGGACTAAGAAACAAGCAAACCAGATGGGACTAGACGTGGAAAGAAAAAAAATTACCAATCACTCATTGAGGGCAACAGCGGTGTCAAATTTGGCAAAGAGCAGAGTTGCTGAGCAAGAACTCATCAAAATAACAGGACATGCCAACTCCAAATCTACTGCGAGCTATCTACAGATAGATGAAGAACACCATCAGGATATCGTTGAAAAAATGCGTGGCAATGAAAATCTACAACCATGCGCGCCAGGAGGAGGTTCAAGATCAACCTCAGTTACGGAGAAGACAAATACAAATGTTCACAATATTACTTACAATAATTGTAGTATAAACTATAACAATAAATAATATGAATCTTTCTGTATTCTAGAAATTTTCTACCGAATACCATTCGTGATTTGAAAATTAACCAAATAATTCTGAAAAAGAAACGTGTATTTTTTTAAAAAGTGCACTCGGTTATTTTTTTGTTGTTGTTTCAAAAATTTGCCCATCTTCTTCGAAGTCGGGCAATTTATGCTTTGAAACAACGAAAAAAATAAACTCTTGCAGTTTTTATAAAACACGTTTTTTTTCAGAATTATCCGTAATTTTTAAACCACTATGGTATTATCCCCGATAATACCACACATATTAAATGGAATTACATTTGAAAATTTGTAAGAATTTATGGTTCCATTAAGATTAATTTTCGTTCAATGAAAAAACAGATTATAAGTGTTATTTTTCTTGCCATATCAAGAAAAAGGTTTGGTCGGCAATCTCAATATATGAATAATACACTGATTAAGTGAGTGACTGACTGACACATCAATATCATAATAATAATATTATTAATAATAATAATAACGCGGCGTTACGATGCTAAATGAGCATTATTGTTTAAATAATCAATTTTTTCAAAATTAGTGTTTTAAAACTTACAGAAACTGCAACTAAACAACAAAACGTGTCACATAATATGTAATTACCTAAACTACGTACTTAAACGTCAAATTCATTTCCCAAGCATTCTTGTGGAAAATACAAAATAATGGTAATAACTTCAACACTCATCGATTATCAAATAATCGACTTGAAATTTTCAAGTCCAAATATCTAGAAAACGGTTGCTTATAGCGACTTGTAAGAAGGGTAGCTTTTTTACGTAGATATGATAGAGGAATTGATTTTTTTACTGAAAAATGTGCTAGAAGTACGCTAAAAAAAGTTATGAATCTTAAAAGAAAAGACGTGTAGGTGGCGCCTCCTACGAGTAAGAGCAATAATAACATCAGGTTCGAATTTGACACCTCAAAAAACCTCTCAATACCAATTTTCGTTGGATTAAGGTCAGTATTTCGAAAGTTATTTAAAAAAACGAAAATAAAAATAAAATTTCAACACCCTGTATCTTGGAAACGAAGCGTTTCCGGGCATATATTTATTTGGACAATTCATATTAGAATATTATGAGGAATCACCTCCTCAAGTTTGTCAAAGTACTTTTGAATCACCCTGTATAAATAACTATTAGTGATTATTTTGTTGAATTGACATTTTATTGATATTCATCAATTCGACATAAATGCTTTCTTGGATAAATATTTTTGTTAAAACAATTAGCAAATTTTATAGATCTGATTATTCGATTCAACAAAATAATTATAGTTATTCTAATCCCAATTGGAACGGCAATAAAAATAAGAGCACTACGAGGAGTGTTGATATGCACTGCCCGGCAAATGGGAAATTTATATACTACCAGTGTTTTTACTCTCAAAGCGTTCCTGGTACAATCATAAAAAAGTTCTGTCGTGTGGACGATAATTCCTTCTCGAAACTTTTTATGTCGCTCCAATTGGGATTAGAAATACATGGTTAAAACGACATTTTTGCCAAAACGAGTTATGAATAGAGTTAGTCGAATAAGATGCAAATTAATTTCAGTTGATTGAAACTTGAAATTCGATCCAAAACCAAGAAATAATTTTACTCATTTGAGATTATATTTTACTTTTATTTGTATGATTCAAACATTTTACTTGATTCAACAATTTGTTTTTTTCTGTGTGCACTCATTAAGTGGCTGACAGATTACTGTACCATACAGGCAAAACCTAGTTTCTAAAAATTCATTATTTGAAAGAAGAATGTACATCGATGATTAACATCAAGCCATACTGGTTCACCCTTCACACCAGCTCAATTGTCGTCGAATATCTTAATTGAATTATTTTCATGGTAGACAGTCATTCTGGTCATTTGGTACCCCTATATGTCCGTAACCGAAATTTACTGTTATGCTGTTGGTTTCGACTTGGAGATATTTTGATGGTCTTGAATTGGGGCAGTCGGATGACGTTCGGACAGTGGTGGCGATGGCGACATTCTAATATTGGAGCGGATAATCCACAAAATAGGAACATTTTCAGATATTTTTTGTGTATTCATTCACTCTGTTGTTCGAATTATTTTTGTTCACTTTTCATAGTGTATAAAGAAGCAAGAAAAGTAAAAAATGCAAAAAGAAAGAAACTTCAAAAGATTCCGGAGACGAGAAACAATTATGCTATAACAAATTTGAAAAACTGGTCGATAAATGTGACGAAGAAACGCCTGGTGGAAAAGGTATTTCGTATGTTCTCTTATGAACCAGCTTGGAGAGGCCACAAATTGTATGATGTATTTTTTCAAACCTGAAATTCACATATCCGGGCACAGAAACTGGTCCCAATCCAATATTTTCCTAAACGTCACAAGGGGGCATCTAAAAATCTACCGAGACAAAGTAGTTGGTAACCAAACAGAAAAATGTTTGCCCGATAAGACTTTTTAATAAATATATTGAAAAGAGACAAGATGCTCAATGTGAACGATCCCATTAGCAACAGGCATCAAAAAAGTGTTACGAGAATGTTCCGTATGGTCAAAATACGTGGACCCAAAAAACAGCAAAAAAGATCCCAACAAACATTTTAAGTAAAATTTACGTCATTTCGACCTTTAAATAGGTCAGCGCCCAAATTGGCGGAGGTAATTCTTACGTTATAATTACCTTAAATTTACCAATAGGGGGGAAGATGGAAGTAATTCAGAAGTCGGAAATTAGGCGATCAAGACATTTTGCCTAGTAAGTCGAAGGCATAAATAGGTAAAATTGCTTTCAGAATAGTCGACTGATGGTAGAAATGTAGTCATTTCCACCTATTTAAGGTTATAAACACTATATTAAAACAAACAGTAGAAGGTTAGAAGAAGATAATAAATGTTTACTGCATATTGAACCTAACCTAGATTTATTCGTAAAAGCTTGGAAGATGAACATGGTGTATGAAAAAAAAACTGTCAAGAAACGTACAGCCCAGAATGATATGAGCAAATGATGGTTTCGCATTCACATCTAGTTCGGATTGTATTTGATAATGTTTGAATTTTTCTTATGTAAAACAAGTGGGCCCCTTCAAAATATCAAATTTGTATTGAATGAATGTGGTTTTTTGTGGAGGAACAACGTTTTTCGACATGTTTTTTGGGTAACCTTCCACAGTCTGAAAATGAAAATATAATCTCAATTGGCATCCGTCTGTTGAAAAATCGAAAAAGACTCTGCAAGAAAAAAATCCAAATTATTAAAACAATTAAAGATTTTGGGAACGGGGGCAGATATAGTCCCCGAAACGTCAATCAAAAACTATATAGAGAAGTATCTTTTGAATTGATTTGTTGAAAATATAAACAGGATGTTCATAAAAATTTTTTTTGATACTCAAATTCAGAAGACGACAAGTTATTGACAAATTGAATCATTTTTCCATAGGAAATATAATTTGGTGAACGCAATAACTTATCGGGGTGAACTAATTAGTTTGCCCTTTCTACACTTGTATAGATTTTCCTATTATATTTTCATTTTTAGACTGTGGAAGGTTACCCAAAAAACATTCAAGAAATCAAATTTGTATTAAATTTTTTTATAAAATTAAGTGTACATCCTCAACTTTTTTCATCAAACACTGCAGAAACTAATCTCATAGATGAAGTATGTCATATACACCAATTTTTTGACTATCTATCATTAAAATATAGTCGATTCAAGAAAATTATTGGTCATTTTT
The DNA here is from genome assembly GCA_018342105.1 of Gonioctena quinquepunctata. NCBI lineage: Eukaryota > Metazoa > Arthropoda > Insecta > Coleoptera > Chrysomelidae > Gonioctena > Gonioctena quinquepunctata. Next base: position 607,499 of record JAFIRS010000343.1, read on the forward strand.
GCAATGGCGGAAACGCTTCAAAACAAAAAATATGGCGTCTATCCCAGGGACCTTTAAGTGGCATTTTCCTAAAATTTCAACTTTGTGAATACATAGGCTTTATGCAAAGTCGAAAGTAACCTTAATTCCTGACTTTGAAGTCCATTTTCCTTATCTTGGAATTTCAGTCCCTTTCACAATGTGGTCACGTGAAGGAATACACATTTTTTATGGGGCCAACTTAATTGGTGCCAAAATAGGTAATGTAGAGTATATAGTAGACCTGTTTACCGACTCGTTTATTCCCTGACTATGTGAACATTCATGAGGTAATAATTAGGTTAATATTTACTAGAAAGTATTCCCAGAAAGTTCAAGTATTTTGAACACATTTTGCTGGTCACCTTTAGGTGGAATTTAACCTAATTAATAACTCTATTGACCCATGAGGCTGTGAAAGTATATTTGAAGTTCATAACAAGTAATTTCATACTATGCACTACGCCTATTAAGTTTATGGTTTTTGAAAGAGATCCGATGTTCTCAGTTACGGTTTTTATAACTCGAATTATAACTTTGGAGTTAGTTAGTAGTTGAAGGTAGAATATTTGGTCAGAAATAGGTAAATTCGGACTTCTTCAAGCCACTTCACCCCTCTGCTTGGTATAATTTTCCTATAAGTTAGTTGGGATTACAATTGATTAAGGAGTTTAAGCTTCTGACATTTTGAAAGTTTCATGACCTCATTATGGCTTTCATGGTCTCAAATATCATGCAGTAATTCAAATACTATGATTTTTTAGACGTCAAAGATTCATGATATTTAAAATAGATAAAAACAATCTACATTTGATGGATACACCTCGGGCAAGGCCAATTTCGAAAATATGACTTTTTTTCAGTTCAAACCCATGTTTTCCCACAATAGTGATCCTCAATATTTTGTATTATATTTTCTCTGGACTTTTCTTTCGGAACGAACGCCAATGGGAGGCATTCATTGTAGTATGTTCGGTTTTATATTGGAGCGTATCAGGGAGGGACAGAATTACTGCTCCCATCCCTTTCGCTCGATAATTTAATTATGGGAATGCCAATAAATATCTCGTTTGGGTTCGGTATGTACAGGATGACCCTCAATATATTCACCTGACGCACTATATCACTCCAGAACAATGCTTCAATATCAAAACCCCTAATTCACGTAGCTGAAGGAAGAAATAACCAGATATGGTTTACAGCATCTTAAAGATTTTGTTAATAGGCAATGGTGATAGAACTGCGTCCAGTTGCAAATAGTTTTTCTTCAAGATTGACTTAAAAATGTTTCAAAATATTTCAATTGTTAGTGGGACAACCATTGATTTATTTTTTATTGATGAACCACTTGTCTTTGGAGGTGTTCCTTACATAAAGAGTATCAGTAGGATTGATACGTCAATTAACTCCTTTGAAGAATAGGGCATCCAAATGTAGAAATATCCAAAAGCTTAGTATTTCAAAAAATTGCGGAATAAAATTTTACGAAAAATCATACAGCTAAGATTGTGCCAGCTCAAAATTGTCCATTGTCTAATTCTGTTACAAGATCTTCGGTTGAAAGCTTTCTTATAAAGTCTCAGCCAAACGTATAGTAACATATTCGAGGTTTCTGGATTTGAAAAAATCATTTGAGACCTGATTTCTTACAAACTGATGATCATAGTTATAGTTATATTCAACATAAATTTTGTTGTCGGATGAGGACCTATAATTATTATCTAAATTTCAGCCAACGTTTCGTTTATTAGTATTAACTTCTTCAGGGCCGTGCCAATTTGATTTGGTTGTCGAATGATGACCTGATTTCTTAGAAAATTCTGTTACAAAAATGTGTACACACGATTTGATGAGGAGGAGTTTATACATAATGAACGAAACGTTGCCAACGTTTCGACTGGGGCTGCAGTCTTCTTCAGGTTTTTTTTATAAAACAGTTGATTAAAAACATAGTGAGGAGCAAGATAAGCAATTGTTTTAGCAGAAAAAAAAACCGTGAAGTAGACAGCAGTAATGTCGAAACGTTGGCAATTTATTGAAATACTCATTAAATATTGAAGAATCATTATTTTCAATACACGAACAAAATTTCATAAATATTTCTGGTTCAAGAAATTATACACACTATGTCCTAAAATGCACCCCCTCTGAGATACAGGGTGTCGAAAGTACGAAAAAATTAGGATTTCAATATTTCCACTTCTGTACTTGCACGTGCTCTTTTTTTTCAACTCTAATCGTTCAAAAATCCCATTCATTGAAGGAAATATTTTCTTAGCGCGTGATTGAACATAACCGATAAAACATTCAACACGGTTCTTTTGAGGTCTCTTCAGAATGCCTTTCGAAAAATAAATCTTCACGTTCCTAACAGCCTTTTTACGGCGTTTGCTTTAATGGACTGATGAATGACATCCAATTTTAAACTACCAAATCTAGCTAGGGTTGGGGATATTTTCTGCTCCAGAGCGAATATATATAGCTCTACATTCTTAACTTCCGAATAATAATAAAGGGTGTCCTAGAAAAATTGCAAAATATTACGTTTTCTTGGAAAAACTAATGTGATCTAGAGGAAAAAAAAGTTATTTTCTGATGAAGGTGGTGGGCAAACAAAAATACCAATGAAAATTTTATACCAGTCATTTTCAGCCAATCAGATGCTTTATTTCGACATTGTTACTATGGTAACCAGCAAATTTTCTGGAAATTGTTCATCCACATTAGCATGTAGACGTAAAATTAATAAGTGGAAATTTCCCGGCACATGACAGCTATCATATAATTAGACAAAAATAATATTGAAATAATATTGACAATATTTTTTATTTACTTACTTCATAAGTTGGAAATATTACAACAATTTATTGAGGTGTACATTCTATAATAGCATTAATTAATTTTAAATTCTTCAAAAATTCCACTTTCTACCTCCTCTTTCCTAAATGGTGAATAAAACACAGAACCGGTGTTTTTTTTAACAATATGCCTGTGTTTCATAAAATAAAAATAATACTGAGACACCAGTTTATTTCTTTGAGTATTAGATTTGTGTCCAAAAGAAGGCACAATATCACGCAGAATGTTGCCAATCTCTTTAAATAAGTTTTCTTGCTGAGGATTTAATCTAGATTCTTCCACTAAGTATGTTAGATATTTTACATTTTTATGGTACATTTTCAACCGACGAAACCAAAAAGGAGGAGGTTCTCTATTCGACCCGTATTTTTTTTTCCATCTTATTTTTTTATGTATGATCACGCATAACTTTTTACTGAGACGTCCGATTCCGATAATTCTTTTTTCAGTGGATAGGGTGTACTTCGAATTTGGTCCCATTTGAATTCAAAAGATGAAATCCACCCCTAAGGGTTGCGAAATGAAGGATATTGACACTCACCCAATTGGCCTTAACCTTGGTATTCTTTTTTTAATAGATAGGGTATACCTTATATTTGGATTTCGGAAGGAATTAGCCACCCTTACGGGTAGAAAAATAGGGGATAATTGATTTTTCACTAGTGAACATTGGCACACACATACGTAGTTGACAATTACAGATCGCTACTGACATTATTCTTGTTCCACATCCGTCAAAATCAGTATATTTTATGAGAGGATGGAATGATATACAAAGTAATGAAATAAACTAACCAGAACAACGAAAATAATTTATATTACAACAAATAGTAAAAGTAGATAATCATATTATTTAACTGGTAATAGTTGAAGTAAGGTGGGTAAGTGAGTATTTTGGAAGTAATCAAAAAACAAGTAGATAGTAATTGGTAGATTTTAGCCACAAAAAATTTAAAAATAAAAACTTTTTAACAAAAAATTATACCGACGAAATACGGAACTGGAAAGTAAAAAATAAAAACTTTTTAACAAAAAATTAAACCGACGAAAAAATCAACTGAAAAGCAAGAAATAAAATAAACCTTCTTAGTCTAAATGATAATTGAGATCCTAAACTGATGTAAGTAACTGATTTTGAGTCGGCGCCAAACAAACTAGCAATTGAATTAGCGTAAAATGATGGCAGCGAGATGCACGGCTGCGTTTTTATGACTTCTTTCATAGATAATGATCTTCGATAATTCTTTGTTTGGCGCCGACTCAAAATCAGTTACTTACATTAGTTTAGGAGCTCAATTATCATTTAGACTAAGAAGGTTTATTTTTTGCTTTTCAGTTGATTTTTTCGTCGCTTTAATTTTTTGTTAAAAAGTTTTTATAATGTGCTGTGATTCTCTGCAAAAGGAACACAATTCATACGATTGAAAGTTCATTTTATTATCACTTTTTTACTAACTTATGATTGTATACAATGTTATGAGGAACTTATAATGCCACAAATAATAGTATATTAAAGTATAAGTGGATAAAAAGGGCTTTAAAACACGCGCGATTTTTCGAGCACGACGGCGCAGCCGGAGTGCTCGAAATAGAGCAAGTGTTTTTAAGACCAGTTATCCACGAATACTTTACGTTATTTTTTTTTATTGGTGCACTTTGAAATCATATATACTGGTATTATTACTACAAAAAATAGAAATAAGAACTAATAATGCAAGAAGGTTGAATTCGTGATGTGACATCAGTATACCTTTCGTTGTCATGGAAATGAGAAAACATTCATTTGCAATTTGTTACCAAAGATCAATATTTGTTGTCACCAGAGCTCAAAAATGAATTATTCTAATATCGATTTTTTTAATAGTGAGGCAGAATCGCGGTTAATACCGCGAAAATCCAGTGATATGTATAAAAAAGAATATGAAAAGTTCATCAAATGGATGGAGGAGCACATATAAATGAACGAATTGTGAGTAATATTGTATTTGACGTTACAAGGTGTCAGATCAATAATCAAAAATTTGTCATTTAGACTTCACGTTTCTCGATTTGTTGATGTTGTCATGGTTACCTTTGAAAAACGCGCGTTTTTTAAAGTTCGATTTAAACACGCTGAGGCGTGCTTTAAATGGGTAAAAAGGGGCACCAATAAAAAAAAATTGATTGACAGGAGTAGTGAATGTCAAATCCATGGCTAACTTTACAAAATATTTTTTTAACCGGCAACATACGCCAACAACATTCTATTTAGAATAAAGAATAAAATATCCCGATTTCCTGAATTATTTGAAAAACAAATTATTACCGCTAATATTAATTTTTCTTAGAATTAAACCTGAAAGAATATGAAAAATATTTAAGTATATATGTATAGGTATAGTTATATATTTTTTGCTGTATATCACCTTTGTTTGTAGTCAATATTGACATTTCCCTGAAACCTAGTAAGAAAATTATATGAAATCAATTATTTTTATATAATAATGTATCTGATATTATAAATTTTATTTTACTAGGGCACGGGAAAAATAAAAATAAAATATCCCGCAATACGAACATCCACTTTCATTTTAATCAATATTGACATTTTCCTGAAACCCAGTAAGAAAATTGTATGAAAACAATCAATTTTATATAAAAATTTATCTGATATTATATATTTTATTATCCTGTCATCCCATTATCCCGTTTTTTTGTTATCCCATTATTCCCGTTATCCCATTTTCCTGTTATCCCGTTTTCTCTTTATCCCGTTATCCCCTTATCCTGTCATCCCGTTATCCCGTTTTTTCGTTATCCCGTTATTCCCGTTATCCCGTTTTCCTGTTATCCCATTTTTTGATTATCCCGTTATCCCGTTTTCCCCTTATCCCCTTATTCTGTTATCCCGTTTTTTGTTTCCCGTTATTCCCGTTATCCCGTTATTTCTTATCCCGTTCTCAATTTATCGTACTACAATTATTATATTCGATTGCCATCTTGCAACCCTATTGCGGATCTGTGGATAAAATAAAAAAACATAAAATTCGCGATGGAAAAATAGGGGTTGATCGTAGAATGGTGAAAATTTAGGGTTGTATGTATTTTTGAATGTTGTATCATAAAAAAATAAAAATAAAATTACCAAAAAAATAAAATAAAAAATTAAGGGGTGGACCACCCTTAACATTTAGGGGGATGAAAAATAGCCTACCTCTCAAGTTGGAAAAAATTACACATACATGCCAATTTTCATCGGAATCGGTTGACTTGGTGAAGAGTTCACTGGGAACAAACATCAGGACACTGGAATTATATATATTAAGATTTTACTAGGGCACGGGGAAAATAAAAAAATATCTCTCGCAATACGAACGTATCCACTTTCATTTTCAGTCAATATTAACAATTGTAGAAATCAATTAATTTTACATTATAGTTTATCTGATATTATATATTTTATTTTACTAGGGAACGGGAAAAATCAGAAAAAAATCTTCCCCAAAACTCCCATTACACACAGCCTTCTATTTATTTGTGAATAACGTCAAAATAAATATTTACTTGATGTTTTCTATTTGAATATAATTCCGGTATAAAATTTTCTTACCGAATCCCCCACGTGCTTGAATTAATTGCGGGAAATTTGTGTAGTACATGAATTTTTAAAGAAAATTATCCCTCGTCGCTTCGAGACTCGTGATAATTTAAAAAAAAATTCATGTACTCAAAAAATTTCCGGCAATAATTCTTGCTCTAGGGAGATTATAAGTGATGATTATTAAAGCCAAGGATCAATATGGTTTCAAAGTAAATATTATGGCATTTTGAATGAGAGAATTGTAGGGTCCTCCATTTTCGGGAAAAACTTTAAAAGTGAACAAACTGATATATCTCCACGTATTTTTTTTTTCAATAACACAACTGTTTCCCATAGTTAGCCAACATTGGAATGGATACTGTATGATACCTACACTAATTCCTCAATACAGTAGGATATTTTTTCTCGAATATTTCATGTAGTACGTATTTCCAGAAAAACACTCTTACTTCTTAAAATGCATTGTGAGTGGGATATTTTCCCTAATCCCTTAGGGGAATATTTCTAGATTGGAGAGGGTTAGGTATCCCAGGATATATAAAATCTGCGAGAGAAAGGTGATATAATAATACGAGGATATTTGTGAAATCCTATTTTCATGAGACATGAATGCAGACATGATATTGAATATTTATAAATTATACCAATGGATTAAAAAATATTTTCTTTCAATACTCGTGAAAATTAGTTAGTGTACTGCAAATTGATATGGGATAGATTTTACGATAAATAAATGTAAAACAAAACTACATATTCAAAGTTATGTTCAACCCGCTTTTTGTACAATGACAATATGGTACGATTCAGAAATATTACATATGGAAAAGAAAGGTTGTAAACCTCCATGTTCGCATGTTTTTTTCTATAGCTACAATCCAAGTTTTATTTCGCTCATACCATTCATTCGCTAGATTTCTATTGACTGAAGTCATTGGACAAATTTACACGATATGATCAACATGTCTTACAATTAATTGAGGTCATTGAATCTGTACAGACATTTTAAAGTTCATTTCCGAGGTTCCTTCACTCAAGCAAAAACAAACCTGACCTGAAAAGGATTTATCATCTATCATACCGTCAACTCTTGACGTATAAGCTGTTCGGTACCTTTTTATAGGACCATTGATTAACTCAACGATGTGGCCTTACCTTAAACGAGTGTTACTAGCGAAAAAAAAAGTCATTTATTGAGGAAAGTGAATTGATAGGGTGTCACCGTACCTCATGTTATACGCGGTCAGGTGAGGTGAATGAGACCGGAATGAGAGACTATAAGAGAACGTTTCCCTATCATTTTTTCATAAGCCTTCCATGCCATGATATAACCCTTTTTACAAGCTTTTATTCAGTTTCACCTGTCCGGATGTCTGTCTGTGGGTTTGTAATCAAATCTTACAAGTTGAATTCGACCCACTTCTAGTTGTCCGATTAACGTGAAATTTGGCAAATGTTCATAATTCCGGTGACAATACATATGGAATTTTTGCTAGGGAAAAAACAAGATGGCGGCTCCAATATGGCAAACGAGTTTTGTGATTATGGTTCGATTCTATTCAAAATTGGTACGTGGGGATTTTCGGGGACATAGATCACGAATTTGTTGTCAAAATTGATGAATTCAAGATGGCGGCTCCAATATGGTGACGAGTTTTGTGGTTATAGCCCGATTCCAATAAAAATTGTGGGGGGATTTTGGGGTCGTAGATCATGATTTTTCTGTCAAAATCAATAAATTCAAAATGGCGGCTCCAAGATGACGAGGAATTTTGTGATTATAGCCCGATTTATTCAAAATTAGTGGGGGTTTTTGGGGTTGGACAACATGATGTTTTTGTCAAAATTAATGAACTCAAGATGGCGGCTCCAAGATGACGTATTTTGTTATTGCGCCCGATTCTATTCAAAATTGGTATGTGGGTTTTTTTGGAGATGGAGATCATACATTTTTGTCAGAATTCAATGAGATGGCGGATTTAAATATTTTAGTTCTATAAACTATTCTATTATAATATTTATTTTAGATCAATTCTTCTTATTAATTCTACTCTATTCAAATATTTATATTGGATTAATTCTTTTTTTATACTATTGTTAAATAATTGTTATTGTGTTGTTCCACTTTCCTTCTTTTATTCTTAATTTATTTAGTATTTTGTATATTGTATAGTAGGCGTGTAATATGGATTTGGATTTGAGGAGTTTTTACTCACGCACAAGTCGAAATACTTCAGTGGGTTTTCCAACTTATTTTCATTTCTCCAATTTAAATGAAAATATATACCTGTAACTTATTTGAATTTGAAAATAAATTATTATTATTATTATTCCATAAATGACTAAAAAGAATTGAAGAAAAATGATAAAAAAATTAAGACAAGCTGGCATAGTGCATTTGTATGAAAGCTTGACTTAATTTGTTTTTATAATTTTAATTTTTACGTTTCAGTTCCAATGGAACTGGTCCCAAATGATTCTTGCATGAATACTCGAAAGCTTTGAGGGAATTACTCAGTGAATAGAGATTTTCAATGGGAAATACCTTCAGAATCTTAGCAGGAAGGTCAAGAGTGAACTATAATCCTCATATAAAATAGAAATTCGCAAGCATTGCCCTTCACCCAAAGTCGGTAAATTCATCAAAGATAGTCGATTGAAAAAAGTAATACTCTTCTTTCACTTCCACAATATAATCTTATGAATACATTGAATATGTAACAATATGTATTTGTATGTTAGAGCCTGTCGGATTTTATTTTTTCATTCATTATAACGATCACACAGTGTGACTAAAAGTTTTTTTTGATGAATCCGGAGGTGATATATCAAATGTTTATGGATTTGAATCAATATTTGGGGTTCACATTAGCGTTAGATATTTCTGAGGGCTGGTATTTTTTAAAATTCATCAACACCAGTTTTTATAACAAATTTACATATGAAACATAAAAAAATGAAAAATAAACCATAGATTTTGGATTTTTATCATTGGAATCCAAATTCTAAAGGACGCCATTCTGTTTCTAATTTAAGTCAGCCCAATCCTAATTTATAGTTTCAAAATGCATATTTCAACTAAAAACATAGAACGTTAGTATTGCAAAAAATCAGTCAAGAATCCAAAGAAGGCTAATAATGAATTATTGGTATGTCTAGTTTGTCATGTTATGTTAAGAATTATTGTTATATTATTGTTGTTCCATCTAGCTCATGCCTGTGAATCTGCCCGCGTGGATTTCGAAAAGGTTATACTTCTTTTAAAAAAAAAATTATATATATATATATATATATATATATATATATATATATATATATATATATATACAGTGCTTCTCAAAAGTCCCCTTCCCCCCTCTTATTTTTGGAACGATTATACATAAACAAGTGAAATTTGGAAACTGAATATAAAAGGTTGTAAACTTCCCTACTAGTGAGGATAGATGACGAAATCGTCAAAGATGACGTCACAAGGCCATTGTAACCAATAATTTTGAATGGAACCCTACGGCAAGCGACACCTCTTTTAAAAGGTATCAAAAAAACCTATTCAATGATACTAATTTTGTTTGTGTTTATGGCAATTTTAATGGCTCATTAGTAAACAATAAAATTTAAATTCCATTCAGTATGATATTCATTACAGATTTAAGAATCAGTGTCTACTTGAAGAAATTGCTCGAAGTGACCTCCATTTACTTCCTGACAGTGAAATATCCTATTTTTAAACTCTTCTCGTACTTTTGCAAATGTGTCTGCGGAAACAGCCTCACATTCTGCAACAATACGTTGTTTTAAAACGTCAATATTGTCAGTTTCAGTGGCGTAAACCTTCGATACAAGGTACCCCCACAGAAAAAAATCCAAAGATGTGAGGTACGGTGATCGAGCTGGCCCTTCCGTTGAACCTCGTCGTACAATCCATCTACCACGATACTCCTCATCCAAATACCGTCTTGCTGCACCGTAATAGTGTGGAGGAGCACCATCCTGTTGGAATGTTATTTCCAAATTGCCGAATTCATCTGGATTATCTTCCAAAATTTCAAGGATTAACGGTTCTATTGCATTTTGCAACAGCTCCAGATAAACCTCACCAGTTAAATAAGTATTTAAAATGAGAGGCCCACCGATGTGGTTTCCCAGGATACCAGCCCAAACATTCACCTTCTGGGGAAATTGGGTATGTGTTTCACGAAACAGATGAGAATTTGCGTCACTCCAATACCTCACATTCTGTGTATTTACATTTCCATTTAGATAGAAAGTACTTTCGTCACTAAAACAAATTGTTTTGACATAGTCTGGCTGTTGGTTAATTTTAGTTTCCATATTTTCACAAAATTCTAGTCTTCAGTCTGGGTCGTCGTCTGAGAGTTGATGAACCATTTTTAATTTGTATGGATGAAATTTGTTTTTTTCAACACCCTGTGTACTGTACTTCGACTGACTTCACAGGTAGAAGCAACGTGAGTTGTTGAAGAAGTAGGATTAACTATTACTTCTGGCAGTATATCAATTTTTTTCTCATCAGAAATTTGTGGTCTGCCAGATCGTTTCGCATCATCAATACTACCCGTTGTTCCAAACTTACGAAGAAGCTCCCTCAAATAAGTCCTCGAAACGGGGCGATCGGGAAACCTCTCATTAAAAATGCGTTCTGCTGCATGAATATTTTGTCCACTTCCACCAAGAATTAGGATCGCTGCTACTTTATCATCTAAAGCACGTACCATTTCGCTACTTGAAGCACTTAAACGTTCGGCTCACAACAGTTCAACAAATTATTAAAATGTACAAAAATATTGAAAGTACCAAAAGCTGCTAAAACAGTTAAACGTTCGATCAACAATACACAAATTATTAAATGTACAAAAACTTGAACAATTACAAAAACGTCGAATTAGGGAGACTAACAAAAACGTCAGCTTATTTGACAACTATCCAGAGGCGGAGCTTGAATTTGGAATTTTAGTAATAACTGATTTAATTCATCACAACTTTGCGTTTTTTAAAAGCGAGTTGCCAAAACTGCCATAAACACAAACAAAATTGGTATCATTGAATAGGTTTTTTCGATACCTTTTAAAAGAGGTGTCGCTTGCCGTAGGGTTCCATTTAAAATTATTGGTCACAATGGCCTTGTGACGTCATCTTTGACGATTTCGTATCTATCATCACTAGTAGGGAAGTTTACAACCTTTAATATTCAGTTTCCAAATTTCACTTGTTTATGTATAATCGTTCCAAAAATAAGAGGGGGGGGAGGGGACTTTTGAGAAGCACTGTATATATATCAAATTTTTATCTATTTAATATTTCGATGATCAATGAGAATCACTTTTGAACATACTTTTTTTTCAGACTGCAATGGATCTTTTTTTGTCAAAATCAGTTCCAAATACAAAAATATTTCATTTTATGTGAAAAAATTATATATATTTTGTGTTTTTAGTGGGTTCAAGAAAATGAACGAATTATCTGTAAAACGATTTCCTCGATTTTGGATCGAGAGGAATTGTTGTAACTTTCCCATTAAAATTGAATATAACATGATTTCTGGTAGTTTTATTCAGTTTTAAATGTGATTCTGGAAATATTTTCATCAAATATCGTGCTACAGGATTTTATCGCTTTCGTGGTTTAATCAGAAAATTTGAAAAAAATTGAAGCGATTAATAGTATTCATGTTTGAATTAAAAGAAAGCTTCTTTCAGCTAACGTTCCATATTTCCTCCAGCAGAGTTGTAGGATGGGCTTTCTGCAATAACCCTATTAATTTCTTATGTAAAATTTCATTTTGTGGTTGTTGAACACGAACGAAAGTTCTGATTGATGTCCGAAATAAAAATTACTAAGGTAAAACAAGGTTTTTGTTAATATTCAGCCATATGAATCTTGGCTCAATTGAAGTTGTTATAATAGTTGTAGTTGCATAAATATTTCCTTCAGGATTTAAGTAACTCAGAAACTTATTTACAACTATGTAGATGCTTAATCGTGTAGAAACCTAAATAATTTACTTTCTGTGGACATTTTTTTTTCAAATTCAACCTATTTCAGAAAATAATTGTATAACTAGTTTTTTTGTTGTATTTCAGTATCTCTAATTTTTTTCCAATTTTTACTTGAATGTATATTAACAATAAGAAACAAAAGTCTGTGAACATATTGATAGCCAGCAATTATTTCATTTGCAAAAATACCTTGTAGGACTTTCACGTTTATCCTCGGATGGTTTATCCATTGGATACCATTTTCTTTTTTTAACTTTTATTTCCCTGGAAAAATGTATATTTTCGTGTATATTGTCTATATATCCCAATTATTTATATATGTTGTACTACTATTCCCATGTACAACTTCGAGATGTAATTCAAAGTCCGTCGAGACATTAGCCAGGGAAGTAGTTGTTTTTTAATGGATATGCGACCAACATACACCTATTGTATAGGAATTTGGAGTCAGCTGTCTTCAGGAATAAGACATTTTTTTCATTTTTAATGAAATGTATATTTAGTATATTCCCCTGTAATTGGGCCTATTGCATGTATTTTTAAAGTTACACAAATAAATATCCTGTTGAGAATGAAACATAATGCCTATATTTACAATTCTTCAATACGTATTTCTCTTTTCCAAGAAACCTACCCGTCTAACCGTGACAATTTTTCTGAGAAGAAATAATTCGTCCAAATAAACCATACATGTAATGCCATCGTTCTTCGTACAATAACTGTAAAAACCGATCCTAAAAAGTGGTCGAAGTCAATGATGAAATGATAATAACAAATATCGCCGAAGAAAAACCTATCCCACTGACCTTACAACCATGTAATTGCGACAGCCATAAACTTGTTGCCATAAATAATCGTTTGATTGTTTGAAAAACAGCTGTGACAGCAACATTACCTTGCCATATACGCATTTTTAAATTTCCTATTGTGAATAACTGCATTGCACCTTGTTAGCAAGAAATATTATAAATCAGTGGGCTTTCAAACGTAAAACGCCAGAGCAAAGAGAAAATTAATATGTGCTGCATATGTCGCACCACGGAATGTATGAATTGAAAAGCTACTGAAAAAGGAGCATATCTGAAAATATCCACTAATTGATGGAACTCTTATGAATGGAAGCAAATTGATAGCTAATATTTTCATGATTGATGTTTTGAGAAAGTACACATAAAATGAAACACGCGTAAATTCTTGGCTATCGATCTAAGAGCTAGTAAACAGATGTTTTATTCATTTCATAAAAATGGCTGTTCGCCGGTTTGTTGCTATAATAATGCAGTTTGGAAAATTACAACCAAGGTGGCCATTTAGTCGATACTGTAGTCAACAAACTCCATAGACGCATCTATAAGTTCAAACAATTAAGTTTTTTACAGTCAACACATTTTAATAATTAGCGAAGTTTTGAATATTCATTCAAAAAATTGGTCAAAGAGGATACACTTACCTGAGTATAAGAATATTCAACAGCCTTCCCAAGACCATCAAGGAATCAACATCAATGTTTTCATTAAAAAAAAACAAAGAACCATCTCCTTTCAACAGAAAGGAGTTATATCCACAATGTAATAGAACCGAATATTTGAATAATTCTCAACTTATTAGTAGAAATTATTAAATATTCAACCACTTGTTATTATTGCTATTTTTAGGAGTTATTATATATATATATATATTATAAGTATTCAGTTTATCTAAGTTTCTATTCTATTATCTAAGTTTCTATTTACTTCCCTATTTATATCACAGTAACAAATTGTGAATCAGAATCAACAATATTTCTAAAATTTATTACCTAAAGACTTTTTAGACCACGCGCTGGCTTAGCCTTAGTGGCATATCTTTGTTTATTCGCATGGTATAGCTGTTCGAATAAGTAGCTCGATTATATTTTTTTCATGATATATTTTAAAACTATTTCTTGTCAATCAATATGTAATTCTTAAGGAATAAACATTATTATTATACAATATGGAATGACTGATGAAACCATACAGATATGATATTAGAAATATAAATATTATATATAACAACAATGTAACGGCCTCCAAAATCTTGCACCAACAAAACCAAGAAAACATTGCACTATCCGAGTGCAATAATATTCTCAGGCGTAGCAACTACTATTTGGACAGATATAACTTGAGACCAAGTGAAATGGTTTCTATGTAAAACTATTCTGGCCCTAACAAGGGAGATGTTTATACCGGGTGGTCGATTTTTGTTTGGAGGGGGACACCATTTGACGACCACCTACCACCTACTCCCCAGAGCAACCCCCTCCATGATTTTAATAGGGAATGAGGGTCGTGTCATACATCATTGTGAAGGTAATTCAATTCTGATACTGGCAGTGCAAAATTTTCTGAATTTGAAAAAGGCGTGCTCGAGATATTCGAGTTCAAATGGTACATTGGTGAAGTGTAAGTAAATGAATTATACGAAATAGATTATCAAACAATTATTCACAAAAAATGTTCAAAATGACTGCCATTACCCCAGCAGTAGTAAGCTTTTTCAAATGCCTCCTGCACCTTTAAACTGTTTCTCTGGTAATTGCCTGGCATTCAGTTATAATTCTTCTTTCCAAATCGTTCAGGCCAGTAGGTTGAGTTTTATAAATAACGGATTTCAAATGACACCAAAGAAAAAAATCATTGGGTGCCAAGTCCGGCGCGCGTGCTGGCCATTCTAGTGGACCTCGACGACCTATCCATTTGTTTGGAAAAGTTTGGGATAGCCATTCTCTCACCTGTAGTAGGAAATGAGGTGATGCCCCATCTTGCTGGAAATAAAGGTTATCTGCCAATAGATTTGGATTACCATCATCATCAAGGTCCGTGTTAACAGCATCCAAAATAAGTGGTTCAATCAGATTCTGCAGCATATCCAAATAAACCGCACCATTTAATGTGTGTGCTCTTCTCTAAGTAGGTGGGATTTTTTCTCACTCCAATAGCAAGAGTTGTGTCTGTTCACTAACCCGTTCAAAAAAAATGAACACTCATCACTGAAGCAAATATGCTTAAGGAATCCGTGGTTCCTCTGTATCATTCTTGTTACTTTTTCGCAAAATTCCGATAGTCTGCCGTAGTCATCCTTATTCAGTTCATAGTGAAGATGCAACTTATACGGATGAAATTTGTGCAATTTCAGCACCCTCAATATGGAAATTCTCGATATGCCTGTTATGCTACTGAGTTGCCGTGTAGACAAAGTTGGGTCAACTGCAACTTGTCCTAAAACCCCCATTTGATTGATCTTGTTTGTAATAGACGCCATCCTACTCTTTTTTTTATTGGCGATTGATCCAGACTCACGGAATTTCATATGATAGATAGATATCTAGAATGATAAAAAAAATACCAAAACCTTTTTCTATAACCATTTTACCTAATACTTGTGAGTTACATTTATGTTTTCGTGTCTCTCATTGAAGATCCCAGCCTCGTGCACACTCATTTTGAGCAGCAAAAATAAAAATAATTTCAACTTTCTCGTCTTTTGTGTATACCATCGTGATACAAGTAGAATTGTTGAAATACGTAGTCATTTTCGATTTTACACTATCACCATTTCACAAAAAAATGCTTCTCAGAGATTAGTATTTCTCCTTTGACAATCATGTTGACAACAAAAAACTGAAACGTGTACTCGGTGAGCCAATAAAATAAGACAATCGGTGGATAATTACGACTGAACTGTACTACTGTCTGGGAGACAATAATGGAGATCATTTTGAACATTTGAACTCGAATATCTGAGAACGCCTCGAATTCAGAAAATTTTGCATTGCTAGTATCAGAATTGAATTACCTTCACAATGATGTATGACACGATCCCCATTCCCTATCAAAATTCTAGAGGGGGTTGCTCTGGGGAGTAGTATAACATATCTTCTTCTCGTCAAATGGTGTCCTCCTCCAAACAAAAATCGACGTGTCTCGGCGATTTTTTGTAAAATAATTTTCCTGGGAGTTATTGAGGGTGGATAGTCGTAAGTGGACCACCCGGTATGAAGAATTAGAAGCAGAGGTACACCGCGAAGAAAAATGAAAAAAGGAATGAACATCACCAGACAGGTCACGAAAAACAACTGATTCACAAATGACAGCCAAAAAATGACACAGATAGAGGCATACAGTAAAAAATCAATATAAATCATGTGCATTAGCTCAACATGCTATTGAAACAGGCTATAAAATATCATTCAAGGAAGCACAAGTTTTACATTCAAAAAAAATTTCTCAAAAAGATTATTTCTTGAAATGATTGAAATTAATAAATCAATCAAAATATGAACAAAAAAACAATATCGAAAATTTAGCAAAATCTACATTATCTTTTACAAATGGATTAAACTGATGATTCTCAAAGAATATAATAAAAAAATTAACACACCCACTACATATTTTATATTTTTTTGACGATTAATCATAGGTTGTCACTTCAAATCCTTCAATGTCACTCGGAACGTCAAAGATATAACACCATTCCGACAAATATTTACATATTTTACGTTTTTTTTATAGTTAATGTTCATTAATCAACCACTCAGATTACTGTAAGTACTTCCTTCATTTTAAGTATTCTTTTTTCTCAATAATGTAATTTACATATTTTAGGACCCTGAAGAAGTTTCAAAATTGAAACGAAAGCTCGGTCCAACGTATTAAAGAGTTTTTCATAGTTCAACACTTGTGCTGACTGAAGATCCCCGTTATTCCCCACTGTTCATACCAATTTTCAGTCGTTATTTCCAAATTCATATAATATATATATATATATATATATATATTTGTATATATATAAAATATATATATATATATATATATACAGTAAAATAAGTGGAAATTGCAAAGAAATTAATGTTAGAAAGTTTTGCATAGAACTCGATTTCGAGATTGTTGCTGTGTCTATTGATGAACACTTAAGTGTTGCTTGCATATACGGATCTACTGATAAGAAAATTCTAAATCTATCCACATCATTATAAGAAATTAGTGAAAGGAGCAAATATCAAGTAATAATGGGAGACCTAAATATAGACAAACCAACGCAAGGTAAAAACAGCAAAATGTTAAATTATATATTCGAATCCTTCAGTTTGAAGTCTTCAATAAATGAGCCCACGCGAATAGACAGAAGAAATGGCTTCAATTCTTGTACTGCAATTGACTATGTTGTTACAAACGAAGGGGTTAAGGAGGAATTTGAAGTTTTTGAGCCCCACATAAGCGATCACAAAGCACAAATATTGAAAATTGTACTCTCCATACAAGCAGAATAGATGAAGTGAAGAATGGAAAAAGTCATCAGAACTTTCTCAGAACAAAACATGTTATGTTTTCAATATTTCAATATTATTTCAATAGAGACAATTCGCTATATCGGTGCTCTAGTGACAATATAAATAACTACTTTAGACTGTTTATGAAACATTACAAATGGGCTCTAGATGTAAGCTGCCCAAAACAAAAAACTACTTTAAAAAACAAAAATAAATATACGAGTAAAGAGATTTAAAAGGAAATTTATGATCTCAGGAGATCCAGTCTTGATAGATTCCTATAAAAAACACAAAAAGAACATTAATAGTAGAATAAATGAAATGAAAAAAGTAGATAACATTAACAGAATAGATACTGCATCGAACAAAAGCAAAGAACTGTGGAGTAGTCAATGACAGGCTAGGGAAAAAAACATCAAAACAGAAAATCAATCTGATGCATAACAATAATATAATAAGTGATGATACTGAAATCAGTAATTTCTTCGTGAATTATTTCACATCTGTACATGAAAAACTAGATACATATTTCGGAAATAACAAATTCCTGGCATGCACAATACCAAAACAAAACATTAAACATTCAATTTTTGTTGAATCTGTTACAAGCCCAGAGGTAATCCAAATAATAAACAATTTAAAAAACAAAAACTCAATGGGTAAGGACTAAATCTCAATCAAACTATTGAAGTTTTTGCAACACAGCGTTATTCCCTTCTTTTGACGTCATATTCCAATGGTTTGGTATTTACTTGAGTTGCCAGTGTCACGATTTTGTGGCACTCCTGAGGAAATGTTATAATGTTTCATCCTATGAATAAAACAGAACTTGTATCAGCATGTGTTATATTGAAATTAAAACTTCGTATTTGATAGTCGTTCTTGATTGAGTTATTCTTGACTAATATGTATGTATACCGAGTGCTATGTCATTATTTTTTCTGCCTGCCCACATTGTAAAGAAATATTTGAATAACCCTTGGCAACGCTGTAATCCTGGCACTCTCAGTGATCGGCGAGTTGCCAGTGTCATTATTTTGCGGAACTTATGAGGAAATATTATTCTATAATAAAACAAAACTTGTGTAGCATGTGTTATATTGAAATGAAGACTTGATAGCTGTTCTTGATCAAGTTATCCTTAAATAATATTCATGGATACCGAGTTCCATGTCATCACTTTTTCAGCCTGCTTACATTGTAAAGAAATATAGTGAATAACGCTTGGCAACTCGGCGATCGGCCATAGTTCTGAACTTGTTACGTCACATAGTGTCGCGTTTTCCGCAGTGTTCAAACAGGGACATTTCTTTGGGATTTTTTTTGGAAAAACTTTTTGAAAAAAAAATTAAAAAAAACAACCATTTTTCTCATTGTTCTGGACATTGTGGTATTTTTTCAAAAAAATTAGTGATACTGCCTATTCTAGTTGGGCTGTCTACGGTTTGAGAGAGGCTGAATGAAGTTAAGATATTTATTAAGTCATTTCTGTTAGAGGTATCTGCAGAAAGGTTTATGTTGAAGTCTCCATATAACACAACTTTTCCATTATCTTCAGTTGGGTCAGTGAATATTAATCGTTTTATTAGGAACTTGGTAATCTCGAACAAATAACATGATCCCATAAGAGTTTACGAGTATCGATCAATTCGAATCTATTTACGATAATCGGCACTCTTATCATCGAAGAATTTTCTTAATGGATATTTCTCTCGATGTTTTATGTCTAGAGTTAAATGAAAAACATTTGGCTGGGTCTACTGCAATTGGGTCCAAGCCAATTGAGTAACCTTGACTGAAGGATTAACAAAAATTGTGTATCGTTTCGCGTTTGCGTGGAGGAAATAAAATTTCTGATTGATGATGTTTATACATGTAAGTCAGCGGAGAAATATATGCTTTTCGTACGGGAATTGAGTTTGCATAAGCGAATTGCAGATTACGAATTTTAACAGCATGAGCATTAACTTTTTGAAATAATCCACTGGAAAGCAGCTGGATATATTGTATTGATTATAATTTGTAACTCGAAACTTCCAGAAAACGCCCAAGACATACGAGACATTGACCCACATTTCTGTAATTCAGTATCAAATAAACCTCTCATTCTCGAAGCGGTTTCCTCTACGATGTCACTGAATTCAAACATGTTTATCAAACAAGGTAAATATCTATTTCAAGAGTGAAGAGCATGTACTGAACCTACATGTGAGATAAGGGCCTTGTGTGGGCCGATGAAGCCCATTGAAAACGTCTTACTCTTTTTTCTTTATTACTGATAAAAGTGCATCTGAACTGTTCTATTAGTGTCTCAAGGCAGAGCGGCAGTCTACAGGGCGAGTATGAGGAAAGTGGGAAAACATTATTTACTAATATGGATATGAATTGGAACGTTTTGATAATTATTGTGCTATAAATTACTATTTCCGGCGACCTCCTATTTAATCTACACGAACTCGATCGTTTATGACAACCTTCAATTGATCTTTTAATGCATGATTGTGATATATGCAACCACACATACACAGCAATCAACCATTAATAATCTGTAAATTGTCGATTTCTCCATTAATGATATAGGCAACTGAATATACACGAATTCGAATGTCAAATCATATTACCTTTGCGCTGTCAAATTTATGTATTTTCAAATCCAAATATTGTAAGTTTCCTCCTATTTGAAGGAAATGGATATCGAAAATTTCACGTTGACCCCAGGAACGAGGTCGACAGAAAAATTTTGTAATCAACTCATATACAGTGACCGGCAGAAAGTACGCATCATATGGGAATTTTTTTTAATATAATATTTTGACAAATGTCGATACATGCAATCGCTTCTACATCAAAAGAAACCCCAAAAGATGTTGTACAGTGCCGTTCGTCTTTTCTTGTTTGGCGGGAAATTTAAAAATTAAAAATTATGTCGAAAAAATTATGGGAAAATTTAAAAATTAAAATTTTAAATTAATTTGGAAAAATACATTTCTGACAAAGAAACTCATTAGTAAAGCCCAAGAGTAATATTTTGAATAATATTTTGTAAAGATTCACCAGCTACTTCTATTTTATTCGAAGAAAATTTTAAATCTGTGGATTTGCCATGTGTTCAGCTGCTTCATAAGAGGTCACAGAAATATCTTCAGGACATTATAATCCCGATACTGTTTATTATTGACAAAAAACTATGTATCTACAGAATTTCAATATGAATTTTTAATTATAATGTCCTGGAGATATTTCAGTGACCTCTTATGAAGCAGCTGAATACATGGCAAATCCATAGATTTCAGTTTTTTTCCGAATAAAATAGAAGTAGCTTGCGAATATTTACAAAATATCATTTGAAATATTACTGTTGGCCTTACTACTTAGTTTCTTTGTCTAAAATGAATTTTTCCAAATTGAAATTTTATTATGGCAAAAATTGATTTTATTTTTATCTCAGATTTTTAAAACTTGTACATAGCTATAAAATAACGTTCTGAACAACTTTTCGAATAACATTTTGGATATTTTCCCAACTAAGTGTGTTTTGAAACATAATTTTTAATTTTTTTAAATTTCCCTAAAAAAACACAAAAAGACGAACGGCACTGCACAACGTCTTTTGGGGTTGCTTTTGATGCAGAAGCGATTGCACATATCGATATTCATGAAAATTTATTAATAAAAGAATTTCCCATATGATGCGTACTTTCTGCCGGTCACTGTATTAATAAGTTATAAAAAAACTTTTTAAAGACAAGCTCTCATTTAAGCAGTGTACTAAAACGTTTGAGTCAATGATTTAATTATTTTTGGTTGAATTATTTGGTTTCAAAAAGCTCGTCGTGCGAAGTTGGCATAAAAGTAGGTGCCAATTAATTTGATTAGCAGTGATTGGTTGGTGAGTAAGAACTAGAGTATTTGATTTGTGTGTAATAATAATGGCATAAGCTGGGAGTACCTCCACGCGGTATATTACCTAGTTACATGTAAAACAATAAAACATAAACAAAAAAATTTAAAGCCGCTCTGCAAATAATAATCCAGGATCCATGGTCCATTTTAGCACTTGATTACTATCAAGCTAATTTTCCGTGGGTAGATTCATTTTGATGAGACGCCCAACAATTTCCTCTACGAAACTCTCGATTATGGTAGCTAACAGAGGTAGCAAGGATAAAATATGTCGATTTAATGATTCTCAAAAATGTATTACTAACTGGGTTTTTTTTTGTTAAATCTCAAGATAATTATTTAAATTATTCGAAAAAATATTTGTCCTACAAAATGTATGGTTTGATCAAAGAGTCCCCTCCTCCTTCCAACATGTATCGATAACGAGGTCATCAAAAATGATTACTAACCAGCTGATTTTTTTTACTTAGTTAATATTTATGTAATTTAACAGTCATATTGTCCTACAAATTGCGTGGTACGTTATCTCGGTCCTACGCTCAGAAATTGTTAATACCACAAGACCATTTTTCTCATTACTAACTGTAAGAACAAGATAATTGATCTCCTAGCTTAGCATAAATTTAATTTATGTTTGCACGCTTATGGTCGACACTAACGTGGGATACCTAATACGCAGTAAGCAATGCTCTGCGCATGCGTACCGGTGTGACTCAGCTGTAGTAGCAAAATACAGAATCCCAAGCGGCACAAATTTTTGTTTGTTAATGTTTTGTTGAATTTAAGTTGACGATTATTAATTTTTCAACTTCTTGTTGAGTGAAATCTACCAAAAAGTCAACATTTTTTTTCTGACGCTTGGGAAATGAATTGATTTTTAATTTCATGAATTTCAAATATATATTCAATTGGAGCACCGCGATAACGTACCACGCAATTTGTAGGACAATGTGACTATTAAATTATATAAATATTAACTAAGTAAAAAAAATCAGCTGGTTATTATCGATACATATTGGAAGGAGGGGACTCTTTGAACAAACCATACATTTTGTAGGACAAATATTTTTTCAATTAATTTAGATAATTATCTTGAGATTTAACAAAAAAAAATCCAGTTAGTAATAAATTTTTGAGAATCATCAAATCGACATATTTTATCCTTGCTACCTCTGTTAGCTACCACAATCGAGAATTTTCGCACGGGAAATTGTTGGGCGTCTCATCGAAACGAAGCTATTCACGAAGATTCAGCTTGATAGTAATTATTTTTACATCAAGGATCTGTACTACTACTTTTGAGCGTAGGACCGGAATAAGTACCACAATTTGTAGGACAATATGACTGTTAAATTATATAAATATTAACTAAGTAAAAAAAAATCAGCTGGTTAGTAATCATTTATGATGATCCCGTTATCGAAACATGTTGGAAGGAGGGGACTCTTTGATCAAACCATACATTTTGTAGCACAAATATTTTTTCGAATAATTTGGATAATTATCTTGAGATTTAACAAAAAAAATCCAGTTAGTAATAAATTTTTGAGAATCATCAAATCGACATATTTTATCCTTGCTACCTCTGTTAGCTACCACAATCGAGAATTTTCGCACAGGAAATTGTTGGGCGTCTCATCAAAATGAAGCTACTCACGGAAAATTAGCTTGATAGTAGTCAAGTGCAAAAATGGACCCCATGGTCCATTTTTGCACTTGATCCATATCAGGATCCATATCCTGGACTATAATTTATCACGAAATTATAACCCACAAATAATTTAAATAAAAAGTAAGTTCAAACCCGACTACTTTAAATGTCAAAATTAGAAAAAATATATTACGTGTACGTTGTTCTTTTAATAGACGATAAATATTGAATAATTTGTACATAAAAATTTCAGATGAGAATATTTTCCTGTTTCATACTTTTTAGAGCGTGATTTTTCAGTAGTCGGGTTTTAGTTTTCGCACTTATTTTTTATCCATGTACACACTGCATATCTTCGAGAGCTGAAAGAAATAAGTCCTAGAATAAAATAATATCACACCAGAAGTCAGAAACTATTGAAAATGATTCAAATGATGCGTGTATACATCTGCAATAAACTGAGAAAATTTTATGGTTTGAACTGGCACCGGCCCAACCTAAACGCTTTTATTTGTATTCTATTTTGCAGTTTTATGTCTGAGGTGATGTCACTGTTAAAAGGAGTCACGAAACTTGCGTAAATAGGTCAGTTATGACTGGGAAAAATAAACGGAACTCTACCGGGATATCCGTTTAGATTAACGTGAATAGAAATTATTAATTTCGGTAATGAAATGTTGATTATAGTATTGATTAGTCCACATAATTTTGTGTTCAACCAAACCACAACAATTATTTTTTCCATCAGTTTATTGTATCCGACTTTACGTTTCTAAGAAAAACATTTAAAAAAAAGTTGAGAGGTGTCAAGGGACACCCGGATGGAACGAAGTTCCTTTCGATTAATTAGTGAAGGAATTGTAATTTTTTTTTTTAAGTTATAATTTTTTTTTTTTTATTATTAACAAATATAATGTAATATGAACTTAATCAGTAGGCTCAATTTTAGTACATACGCATTGATATTGTAATATTAAAATATAATTTGCTTTCAAATTTATTAAAGTTATGACGCGTACACTTGCTAAACACACAATAATGGAGAGATTATAACGCGTATGACTTGGTTAGCACAATAGTAAAGAGAGGTTATAATGCGTACTTGCTAAAAATACATAAGCATTTATTATTGTCTGTATAAAATCTCTACTTACCTAACTCCATCAGCAATATCCGGAACTTGTGCAGAAACACTGTCAGGATTCATTATTGTTATTATTTTTTATTATTTATTATGTACAAAAAACCTGTATACACTCAACAAAAATAATCGTCGCGACACCACACTGTTCAATGCGAAATAGAAAGACGAAACGAAAATAACTGGCTTGCTTTTATGAGAGAGAGAGAGAGAGAGAGACAGAGAAACACGCGCACGCCGCACGGCAAAAAGTGTCGTTACAACTTTTGGTCTTAATTTATTCCGTCTAGCCCCCTTTCGCAACGCGCGATAAGGAACTTCGTTCCAAAAATGACGAAACAAGAAACTAAAATAAACTTTCTAACGAATAAATTTCTTTAAATTTCAAACGTGCCTTGGGAAATAAATACCTATTCTCATCGAATATCATTCGTGCTAGAGCATTTCGCGTCTAGGAAATTTAACTCGTGCAATCTGCCCCCTTATTATCAGATAATAAGAGCGCAAATGGCACTCAGTAAAATTTCTAGGCAAAATGCTTTCTCAAAAATTTAAAAACAAAAATTGCGATAAAACCCCTAGCTATTCACTTATAATATTTTTCCATCATTTTAAGTTTAGAATGACCATAGGAGAAACAGAGTTTTGGTAGTTATCTAGAAGTACCTTCTTTAGTTCTTCGAAGATTAGAAAGTAGTTTATAACTGATTCCACTGAATTTTTATCATTAGATACCTCTGTATATTACCTCAGCAACAGGAAGGTTTCTCATTTGGGATTACTTTTGAAGTAGTCATATGTTCAAGAGTTGTACATTCTTGAATGAATAGAAAGGTGCGGTTAAAATTCAAAATATTTGATGATGGTAAGCCGTAATTCTCAAAAATACTATAAACAGTAATACTGCCATTTAAGCATTATTCAAAAAAGTTCAAATGTTTTTGTATAGTCCCATATCGTTTATTTATTTAGTAACTGAATTTTTCGGCGAAATTGCAGATAGGACGATAATAGAAAATTGTTTTAACAATAACGGATTGTTTATATCATTTATGATGATGATGACCCACTTTACACATTAAACATACCACTTTGTAAGATAAGTGAAGTACTTGAATTAATGATGAATGAACATTAATTTCATGAGGAAAAACTACAGGATATTGGTATAATGTTGAGTACAATTTAAAAAATTGAGATTTCAAAACATTTTAGAGTCTCTCGAATATAACAATAAGGATTTGACATTGTATGGATTCTGCAAAGCAAAACAAGCAGATAACAGCATTAACTATTACTCATGAATGTCAAGTTCAACCTAATTATGGTTTTTCCGAATGATATTGAATAAATCCAAAATAATACTGGCAATTTCTGCGGCACGATAATTTCAGGGAATTCCCAATCGATGAATTGCTTCAGTGGAATTGTATTTTTGTAGATTAAATCGTTTTCGGAGGGTATTTTTGGCTTTATACAGATTTACAAATTTATGATTATGGGAATGACGTCATTCAAAATTTGAATGTATATTATGAAAAAATAAATAGAAGCAGTGTGGCTTGTTTGGTTGAGAGAAACATCGGAAGGAACTAGATAGTGAATTTCAAGTTTTGTTGCAAATTTGATGGAATAGGACTTTTTCAATAGTTGTGATGGGCCAACGCAGCCGAGGAAATCGTTAACTGTACTTCAGATTATGAGTATTCAGTTTGAACTTTATACTGTCATTTATAACAAAAACAAGCTAGCGTTCAAATAAAAATCTTATCCATTCCCTTCTCGAAGATGTAAAGACGCAAAGTCGTCGAGCGTATTCATGAATGACGGTATAAATCTCGATGTAAATCCTCGAGAGCGATGAATAAAACATCCATTTTTTCCTTGGTGTGTCTGTAGACTCGCAAGACTGGATCATGAGGATCAAAAAACCGAGACGAGAGTTTATTTCCAGTGAAACAAGTTAACACATCTTGTGAATAAGCAGCCTAACCGGGTTATTGAAAGCTTTCGATTGAAGGTTACAAACGTGAAAAATCCTCGGTAAAGGATGAAAAATTAATGATATTTAAAAAACAAATTAGCAAATTCAAAATTGCACAAGTCAAGGAGGAACTAAAGAAACTGATGGGATTGAGAAATTATTTAGATGGCCCAGATAACATCTACAATGAAATAACTAAGTGCGAATTTACACGATCCAATAAATTGGTCAATTTTGTGACCTTGAATTTTATTGATAGGTGTAAACAGAAAATTGTCGTCAATTTGAACTTGACTAATAAATTGATGAGTTTAGAATCAGTTCTAATTTTTCATCAATTTTTAGTGACAATTTGCAGTAACTTTCGGCCATGAATTGGATGCCTGATAGAAATGAGATTTTCAGGTTATATGTTATTATTTACGCGATTTCACATACCCTACCCTAACCGCGAGAAAAATGATAGTGCGAAAAAAAGCATAATTTACGTTGCATTACATTCCCAGCAATGTGCATTGCTGAATATAAAAGGATCTAGGAGATGGTGGATTAGATCTTGGATTGAGAAAAGAGTGAAAGGAAATTGACATTAGTTCACGAAAAATTCCTGAGTGCAGAACCTAATCAATTGAAACGATATTTAAGAATGGATCAGAGTCAATTCAATAAGCTATTGAATAATATTCGGAACTTTTCCTATAGTTGAACCATTTCTTGTCAGTATGTTGGTATTCCTGAGAAAAAACTGTTGCCAAAATTGACCAATAAATTGTCAGGTGTAAATATAACCCATATTGGTCAATTTTATTGTTCAATTTATTGATCAATTTTATTGGATCGTGTAAATTCGCACTAAGATATTCCAAAAGCACTCTTCTAAATATACTATAAAAACTGGAAAAAAAAACAAAGTCATGGTTCAATCATGAAATGACTCAGAGGCAAATATTTTTATCAGAAGAAGAAAAGTCCAAATAATGTATTTCTTATTGAAATCGTTAAAAAGTTTATTAGAAAGGCAAAAGAAAATTACTTAAAAAAATCCAATAATAATAATAATATTGATTTGCATCAGTAATACCTACAATAGTTAATAATCCTAATAATAATTTGACATAATATAGTACTCTGACACAAACAAATGAAGAGAAAGAACACAAAGCTTTCGCTGTCCGTGTCATATCCCATTTATTCATTCATGCGACACTAAAACATAACAAAGTATTAGAATTTTTTAATAAGACACATACATATAATGAATGCACACATACATATACATAGATACATTCCACACATACATACATATATATTTACATAGATATACATGTAATACGGTATTGAAGCAGGAAAAAAAATAGCCTAAACGAAGAGAACTGAGTAGCTGGACATATAATTATTTTGGCATATTGAACAGTAATAGAGGACTGATAATATGAACACTTCTTCCAAATCCAAATGTGATTAATTTTCAGATCAGAGAAGCAATTTGATAGATTTTATAAATAGTGATGACAAAATGGTTGCTGATCCATCAGAAATTTGCGTAGACTCGATGTTTTTGCAGCCAATTGATATTCAAGAAGTTGAAGACTTAGCAATGAATTGGATAATGAAAAAGCACCAGGGGTTAATGAAACAAATGTGTATATATCAAAGCAGTCAGAATTGGTACGGTTACTGAGTAAATCAATTAATTTGTCATTTGAAACAGGCCTGGTTCCAAAACATTGCAAAGGTATTACCAATCCACAAAAATGGACAAAAATTTTCAATGAACAATTACAAGCCGATTTCGGTGCTTTCAATTTCAACAAACATTCTGGAAAAATTATGGGATTGCTTGACCAAAATTAAATTTATTTTCAATGGACAGTATGGCTTTCGAAAATCAATTGATACAGAGTGTGCAACACTAGATCTTATATCTTATCACTTATATTCAGTTGAAATTAGACGCAGACTAAAAACATTCTACGGTTAACTTTCAGATGTTCTTAAAAAAAATAAGTCAAATAGGCTTAAGAGGAAATGTATATTCATGGTCCGGAAACTATTTATTCAATAGGAAACAATTTATATGCACTTTATTCCAAATACTTTCAATATTTATCGCTCGAAACTGATTTAACTGTTATTTGATAATAAGTTTTATTTTCCCTTTGTCCCTCTATAAACATGTATGATTTTTGGGATGGATAAATATTATTCTTGTCATATAGCAACAATTATGAATTTGAAAATATATAAGCGTCCGTCAAATTTTTTCTCCTACACTTATAAATTGAAATTATCAATTGTTTTATATCCGTATTGTTCACTATCAAATACGGTTCATTCCATTTATATCACAATTTTGAACTGACAATCAATATATTTCGATCGATTGACTAGATGAAACTATTCAGTTGAATATCAAGAGGTACTGTTAGGCAAAAACTCCCCCCACTGAGATATCTTGAAGATTTTTTCTTCGCAAAGCTATAGTTCAGCTAAAAGTTATTGAATCCACGGCACGCCCCTGACCTCCTTCCAAGTGGGTGGTTCTCTATAAACTCAACTTTTTTCTTCCTAACGATATCTATTACTCCTTCATCCAACTTTAGATTTAATAATGGGAAGTGGGAAGACAGGAAAAAATATATAGCTCAAGGTTTGTGGATAACAAACGGGGCACACCCATTATGTTGTTCTGTCTGAACAGAATCGGCTCAAGGGGAGAGGACCAACTACAAACTTGACCGAGAAAAATTAATGAATTTTTTTCCTGGGAATTTGAGGGAAATCTCAGGCTTTCCCATTCTGTATAAAAATAAAATTGGAAAAACTTTTCCTTGCAAAATGCAGAAGAAAAAAGACAAAAATTCAAACTGTACATTTGCAAAGCTTTTTTCATATAGGTAGTTCTGAAATAATTTGTTTGTTAATATGAACAGGATGTTCATAAAATCAGATGAGGAATCATCTGCGACTCAGAGATGAACCATCCATCGGTCAAGATAAACTTTTGGGGGTATTATTTTTTATGAATATCTTACATGAACAACCACTTCCCCGGCTACGGCCATGCTGGACATTGAACTACATCTGTTAGATTTGTTCTTTTGAGCTAGGGTCCCTTCACAATTTCTATCAGATGTAGTCCAATGTCCAGCGTGAATTTAGTGTACTGTCTTTCCACCACCGATGTAAACATTTTCGTTCGTCTACAGGATCAGCATTGAACTGACGTAATTGTTCCCCACGATGCACACTTTGATTTGTTATTGAATGAGATAGCCTGAAAAATGAAGAACTAATGATTCGTAATATTTCCATTCAATTTATACTAAAAAAATTATCTATATTTCATATGAAATTATTTATTTTGTCATTTCGAACTCCGAGACAGTAGGATTTGAACTGACGTAATTGTTCCCCACGATGCACACTTTGATTTGTTATTGAATGAGATAGCCTGAAAAATGAAGAACTAATGATTCGTAATATTTCCATTCATGTTATACTACAAAAATGATCTCTGTCAATCTATTGGGCTCTTAAGAAACTTTTCAATATTTAGCATGTAGACATTTTAAACTTTATTCAGATCATAAATTTCGAATACTTTTTGGGGAAAATAAGAGCTTACCGGATATGGTGTCAGGTAGATGGCCTTTGTTTTTATCAAATTTTGATTATTCTTTCCCTTACATCGAATGAAATGAAAATTCTAAAGCAGATGCTCTCTCGAAACTAACAGCTTAAATTCAGGATAGTCTGACTTGTTGTGAACAAATATATTATCTAAACTTCGTGGAGAATTCTAATATAATAGATATGAATTTAGTACGATCAGAAACCAGAAGATTTCCGATATTGGATAAACTTTTCTACTATATTCGATATAGTTTTCCAAATACAAATAAAGGGGAAGGTTAGGTACATTTTGATTCAAGAAGAAATGAATTCTATATTATTATATAGTAGTTATTCCTTCGAAACTATCTATTGAAGGAATAACATGCAAATCATGAAGGTATTGTTAAGATGAGGACAACGGCTAGCTCTTATTTCTGGTGGCCTTCACTGGACCTAGACATCGAGAACACGGTGAAACATTGTTCAATTTGTATAGGATCTCGTCCTGTTGATGATTGCATTCTTGATATCCCAGCTGACAAATCTGATGAAGTATTAAATATTTTCAATAGTTTCAACCCAAATATTCAGTTCACGTTAGAAATAGAAAAAAAAAACTGCCGTTTCTGGATCTCCAGATCATAAGAGTTAACAATGGGAAATTACTCAGCAATAGGTTCATGAACCTTACTAATTCGGGGAGAATTTTGCATTACTTATCAGAACACTCTTTCAGCCAACAAGTTAATACAGCCTCTGAACTAATTTCAAGAGTACTTACTCTGAGCGATAATTGTTTCCATTCGCAAAATTTAGTTAAGGCGAAGAACTTGTTGAAAAACAACAGCTACCCCACGAAATTAATTAAGGGTATCATTAATAAACGTCAAAAACAGATAGGCAGGATATGTTTCCGAAAGAAATGTGTTACTGTTTTAAATTTCCATATCTAGATGGACTCTCATATAAAATCAAAACATGTTTACAATTCGGCTGACTGGGAAGGTCTTCGTATGTTTTTCTCAGCGTTTCCATGGAAGAGAGTTTGTTTCTCTTCAGTAGATCCAACACGATGTGCTGAGACCATTTCTGAAATCATCATGTTGGGGATGCAAACTAACATACCGACTACCGAAAGAAGAACATCATCCGATAAGACCTGGTTTAACAGAAACTGCTCTAGAGCTGTGGCTTCCAAACAGGCAGCATACCATCGATGGCTAAAATATCCGGGCCCTGAGACCAGAGCAGCATATGTCGAGGCTAGAGGCATATGCAAAGAGACAATAGAATGCTCAAAAGATGCCCACAATGCCAAAATAAGATCAAAACTTGCTGAATGTCCTAACGGATCCCGTTCATTTTGGTCTTTCAGCAAAGCTGTGGGAAGAAACTTCACTTCAGCTCATTTCCTCCCTAACCAAGAAGATGGAACACTAGCAACGACTGCTGGGAAAAAGCCAATATCTTTGCGCACCTATTTGCTGGAAATTCCACTCTGGATTCATCGGGAAAACAACCCCCGAACATTACACCTATTGCCCGAGATCACCTTTCGCCAACGTACTATCAGAAAGATTTTGCTGGGTCTCAACACCAACAAAGCCTGTGGATCTGACGGAATCCCGCCGATTGTTCTCAAGAAATGTGCCCCCGAACTAACACCTGTTCTTTGCAAGTTGTTCAACCACTCTTACAATTTGGGGGTATTTCCGTCCAATTGGAAAATTGCAAGAGTACACCCAGTCCTTAAAAAAGGCAAAAAGGCCCTACCTAGCAACTACAGACCTATCGCACTGCTATCTATTATTTCAAAGGTCATGGAAAAAGCCATCAACATCGAGCTCATGAAATATCTGGAAGTCTCAGGAATTGTCAACGATAGGCAATATGGCTTCCGCCATCGGAGATCAACTGGTGACCTGCTCGCTTACGTCTCACATATATGGCAGCTATCTATTGAAAAGTATGGAGAAACTTTAGCTGTGGCATTAGATATCTCCAAGGCGTTCGATCGAGTTTGGCACCAAGGACTCCTCGCCAAGCTTCCGTCTTATGGCTTGCCCCCTCAGCTGTGTTCTCTGATTGCTAGTTTTCTCTCAAACAGGTCTCTCCATGTAGTGGTCGATGGAGTTTCATCTGACACTCTACTCATAAATGCTGGTGTTCCGCAAGGATCCATTCTCGCACCAACACTATTTCTACTTCACATCAACGACCTGTTGAAAGCAACTTCATGTCCAGTACACAGCTTTGCCGATGATAGTACCCTCCATACCGCTTTCTCTTCCAGGGCCCCTATATCAGCCCGTGAAACCAGAAATGAACGAGGAAGAAATGTTAATAATATAAATATGGACTTAGCAACAATTCTCGAATGGGGATCTAATAACTTGGTAGAATTCAATGCAAACAAAACACAAGCATGTCTTTTCTCTAGAAAAGCCGATCTCACTATGCCTAACATAACTTTGTCAGGAGTAACCATACCACTGAAGCCATCCATATCGATGCTTGGTATTACTATCAGCAATAACCTTTCCTGGGAAAATCACGTGAGGTCCATTGCCAAAAGTGCATCCCAAAAACTTGGTTTTCTGTTTCGTGCCAAGACCTATTTCACCCCCACTCAGCTGCTTATGATCTATAAGGCACAGATCCGACCTGTCCTGGAATACTGTTCCTATATTTGGAGTGCGGCACCTAAACATATCCTGAGGCTATTGGATTCTGTCCAAAAAAGGGCAATTCGTCTCGTCGGTGATGCCTCGCTTACAAACTCGCTCACTTGTCTGGAACACCGTAGAAAAGTTGGCGATTTGTCTCTATTTTATAGATATTTTCATGGGCGATGCTCTTCTGAAATATCAACAATCGTTCCTGCTTTGGCAGTCTCTTCGAGATTAACCCGTCAAGTTCAGTCATCACACCCCTTCGTGGTCATTTTGGAGACCTGCAGAACATCACTTTCCAAAGACTCGTTCATCCAACGAACAGCGAGGCTTTGGAACTCTTTGCCTAGGGAGGTGTTCCCCGAGGCATACAACCTTCAGAAATTCAAGAAGAACACCAACTCCTACCTTCTTTCCCTAGGTTCCCACGATGTTCTCTGAACATTACAGGATATCCCTTTTCGTGGGAACCAGAACATAAAAAAAAAAAAACTGATTCTCACAAGTTTGCTTTTTACAATTTGAAAACTACAGAAAAATTATTCACGCAGTTAAAAGATGAGATACCAGCTAAATCAGATTCATGTGTAATATATAGTATTCCCTGTGAATGTGGGAAATGTTATATAGGGCAAACTAAACAATACCTAAAAACCAGAATATATCAACACAAATATGACTGCTATGAAAAAAATAGAATTAAAAAAAAAAAAAACAGCAATTTTGATTTCGATTCATAAACATTTTGGAAAAAGATGACTTATAAAAGTTGGGATAAATTATTTAAATCAATCACCATGATAATTGCGTAAACCAAAAAAGTGATGCACAAAACCTGACAAAAATATACACCCATATTCTAGAAAGGTTCAACAGAAAAACAGATTTCTGAATAATGATAAACAAAAGATTTGTTTCTTTATCTATGTAGCGCTGGAATATTTCTGGTGGTATGATCAGTTGCATATTGACCATACACGGTTGTGTGTTGTTTCATTTTAACGTGTCTGTATATGTTTATATACAATTTCAAAGTTTACAATGTGTAATTCGTGCCAATGTGTTTTTGTCGACCAGAGTTTGTGTCGACTACTCAACAGTTTTTCAGTTGAATCCATGAGCAGAAAAAACTTAGTTTCAAAGGTGGGTCCTAGATATGTTCTTTGTTTCAATATTGTCATTTCAGCTTTGAAAAAGTAATAAATTAATTCCGAAATGTCAGCGATAAAAAAATTGTTTTACTGCCTGGTCCTAATTCCCGTTGAATCCAACTATACAGTGCTTCTCAAAAGTCCCTCCCCCTCTTATTTTTGGAACGATTATACATAAACAAGTGAAATTTGGAAACTGAATATTGAAGGTTGTAAACTTTCCTACTAGTGATGATAGATGACGAAATCGTCAATGACGTCACAAGGCCATTGTGACCAATAATTTTGAATGGAACCCTACGGCAAGCGACACCTCTTTTAAAAGGTATCGAAAAAACCTATTCAATGATACTAATTTTGGCATGCGACACCTCTTTTAAAAGGTATCGAAAAAACCTATTCAATGATACTAATTTTGTTTGTGTGTATGGCAGTTTTATTGGCTCATTAGTAAACATTAAAATTTAAATTCCATTCAGTATGATATTAATTACAGTTTCAAGAATCAGTATCTACTTAAAGAAATTGTTCAAAGTGACCTCCATTCACTTCCTGACAGTAAAATATATATATATATTTTTAAATTCTTCTCGTACTTTTGCAAATGTGTCTGCGGAAACAGCCTCACATTCTGCAACAATACGTTGTTTTAAAACGTCAATATTGTCAGGTTCAGTGGCGTAAACCTTCGATTTAAGGTACCCCCACAGAAAAAAATGTGAGGTGTGAGGTCCGGTGATCGAGGTGGCCATTTCGTTGAACCTCGTCGTCCAATCCATCTACCACGATACTCCTCATCCAAATACCGTCTTACTGCACCGTAAAAGTGTGGAGGAGCACCATCCTGTTGGAATGCTATTTCCAAATTGCCGAATTCATCTAGATTATCTTCCAAAATTTCAAGGATTAACGGTTCTATTGCGTTTTGCAACAGCTCCAGATAAACCTCACCAGTTAAATTAGTATTTAAAATAAGAGGCCCAGCGATGTGGTTTCCCAGGATCCTGCCCAAACATTGACCTTCTGGGAAAATTGGGTATGTGTTTCACGAAACAGGTGAGGATTTGCGTCACTCCAATACCTCACATTCTGTGTATTTACATTTCCATTTGGATAGAAAGTACTTTCGGCACTAATACAAATTGTTTTGACATAGTCTGGCTGTTGGTTAATTTTAGTTTCCATATTTTCACAAAATTCTAGTCTTCGGTCTGGGTCGTCGTCTGAGAGTTGATGAACCATTTTCAATTTGTATGGATGAAATTTGTTTTTTTCAACACCCTGTGGACTGTACTTCGACTGACTTCACAGGTAGATGCAACGTGAGTTGTTGAAGAAGTAGGATTAACTATTACTTCTGCCAGTATATCAATTTTTTTCTCATCAGAAATTTGTGGTCTGCCAGATCGTTTCGCATCTTTAATACTACCCGTTGTTTCAAACTTACGAAGAAGCTCCCTTAAATAAGTCCTCGAAACGGGGCGATCGGGAACCTCTCATTAAAAATGCGTTCTGCTGCATGAATATTTTGTCCAGTTTCACCAAGAATTAGGATCGCTGCTAGTTTATCACCTAAAGCACGTACCATTTCGCTTCTTGAAGCACTTAAACGTTCGCCGCACAACAGTTTAATAAATTATTAAAATGTACAAAAATATTAAAAGTACCAAAAGCTGCTAAAACAGTTAAACGTTGGATCAACAATACACAAATTAATAAATGTACAAAAACTTGGACAATTACAAAAACGTCGAATTAGGGAGACTAACAAAAACGTCAGCTTATTTGACAACTATCTAGAGGCGGAGCTTGAATTTGGAATTTTAGTATTAACTGATTTAATTCATCACAGCTTCGCGTTTTTCAAAAGCGAGTTGCCAAAACTGCCATAAACACAAACAAAATTAGTATCATTGAATAGGTTTTTTCGATACCTTTTAAAAGAGGTGTCGCTTGCCGTAGGGTTCCATTTAAAATTATTGGTCACAATGGCCTTGTGACGTCATCTTTGACGATTTCGTAATATATCATCACTAGTAGGGAAGTTTACAACCTTTAATATTCAGTTTCCAAATTTCACTTGTTTATAAATAATCGTTCCAAAAATAAGAGGGGGGGAGGGGACTTTTGAGAAGCACTGTATAATATCTGATGGCTTGTACGCGGGATATTTTCCAGAATCCTCAGATGTCAAATCAGATTTCCAGCTTTCAAGTTTGATTCCCGGTACAGTCTGGAGGTTTTTTGGTGGGTACATCTGAGGCTGATAGACTCAGAGACTACTAAACTACTAAGAAACGACCATAAGACATTTTCTCCACCTACCAAAAAAAATGGCTATCAGTATGTTCACATAAACATACTAACATAAAATAAATGTGAATGAGCTGGGAAAAAGTTGTGAATCGTACGTTAAATCACATTTGCACCCATCGGCTCTTGCCAACCCTGCCTTCAATTAATTCAGCGTTGTTTTGACAGTGATTGAGTTGGTTCGAAACAAGGGATACACCATAGACAAATTAAAAATAAAGAGACTGTTTGAAACATTGGCGATCTTGACCACCAAGTTTTTGGTACGGCCAGTCGCGCATGGAGGCGCTGCCCGCAATCAACAGACGACTGACATGATAATTTTTCAATTTCGACATTTGTCAGGAAATGACAAACAACGTAATAATTTCAGAATAATTCTACTGTTAATTGTCATCGAAAAATTAATTATAGAAATTATACTAATGGACTTGAATTGTGAACCCAACGTCGAAAATGGAATGTTTTGTTATTCGAGTTGACGCTGAAATTCCTTGAAATATTCTCTCACAAGGTAAAATATAAGCTGCTTTCCACAAACTTATACTTATTTCCATCCATCAGTTGCAGAATTTTTTTCACAAACTGATACTTATTTCCGTCCATCAGTTTCCATTTTCTATCACCATTTGAGGAAGTACGAAGATTATCATCAAACTGGAGTATTTGTTAAGTATACCTACTCGTTCTCCTTTGTGCTAATGAATGAACAAAATTATTGAAGGTTTGTTGTAAATGTAATTTGTTTTATTTTTGGTTGATTTGATGATAAGACTGAAGAATATTTTCATGTGTTGTGATTGTCCAACATACAATAAAAGTGTTTTTATAGTGTTCAACTTATTATTCTTAAAATGTGTTTTTATAGTGTTCAACTTATTATTCTTGTTTTATAAGATCTTTGATTTTGTTCTTGATATCATGAAATGAAGATTTACTTTGAAATTTTATTTTAACCACGAACGAACTAACAGATTCTACGAATCGATTACTGTATATATTTTATTAGTGATCGATTTGCCATTCCTGTATATCATATGATACAACCATTCATATGGAACAGAAGAATGGCAAATCGATCACTTATAAAATATATATATCAATCATATAAAAGTAACACATTTGAAAAACCCGCCTTATCTCAATCGGTTCTACCAACTGTATTTAGTTCGGCCAGTTGCGAGATATGTCGCCACTGTCTAAACGTGGTGCCAACTTTTACTGCAGATTTGACAACTCTCTTTATTTTTAGTTTCTCTATGGGATACACTCATCTACATAACTGCTCATTGTGTAAATTGAGAGAGATGAAACGGCCTGGCAACACAATTTCAGTCGTATTCGATTATTCGAAACCCACTTGATATGTAGACCAGGGTCGATAATTTTTTAAACCAAAAAAAAATAATAGTGGGATGGAACCCATTGGAAAAGGAAGAGAATATAACAAAAATGAAAGGAAAAATAATTTACGGGCGATCTGAGGTCGGGAAGTGAAAGGGGGTGAGTTTTTGAGGGTAAAAAACGGTTTATCTCGGTTTCCGGCAAAACTACAAGTCCTATGTTGGACTCAGAAAAACCCTTTGAATCATTTTACAATGGCCTAGTCATTAACTTCGAAAGGGCATTTCCAAAACAAAATATCAATCAAAAAAAACTAAAACCCTGGATCACAAATGGCATAAAAATCTCCTCCAAAAACATGAGGTCTCTTCACTATATAAGAAAATTCGTAAGTAATTCCAACTTTGACAATCACTACAACTCTTACAGGAAAATATATAGACAAGTTATCAGGGCAGCAAAAGATAGGTTCTACAATAGTAGGATGGAGAATGCAAATAACAAAGTGAAAGAATGCTGGACCATAGTAAATGAGCTCAGGGGGAAAGGAAAAACCTCAAAACTCACCGAAACGTCACTAGAACCTAACATAATCAATAATTATTATTGTACAGTAGCAGAAAAGCTAACTAGTAAAATATCTCCTATGCAAAATCCCTTAAACTATATCAGAGACATCCAAGTTGATAACAATCTCATACTCTATGACACCAACTTATATGAACTGAAAGAAGTTATTTCCACTATAAAAAATAAAAATGCCGCTGGTTTAGATGATATCTCTATAAACATTTTTGTTAACCTCCTGATAGTGTACTCAGTATTCTTGCCCAACTCATAAATAGTTCCTTTGCACAAGGCTATTTTCCTTCATTCCTGAAAACCTCGGTTGTTATCCCTCTCCATAAAGGGGGTGATAGAGAAGATCCAGCCAATTTTAGGCCTATTTCATTAATACCCACCTTAGCGAAGATTATCGAAAAACTGGTGAAAAAAAGAGTTATGGAATTTTTGATACATAACAGAATACTGAGTGCACAGCAGTACGGTTTTCAGAAATCGAAGAATACAACTGACGCAATACATTCAGTTATGTCAATGATTTACAGAGATATCAATGATAAAGAAGCTGTCGCAGCAGTGCTCTGTGACCTATCGAAAGCATTCGATTGTGTCAACCACGAGGTATTGCTGTGCAAACTTCAATTGTATGGATTCAGAGGAAACACTTTTAAATGGTTCGACTCGTATCTTTCTGATAGAAAGCAGTATGTGAGACTAACAACATCTTCAAATACTGCAGAAAATAAAAGTGGAGTACCACAAGGCTCGGTGCTGGGTCCTGTTTTGTTCCTTTTATATATAAATGATCTGACCATGTTACCAATTTCCGGAAGGTTCACGTTATTTGCTGACGACACCACCATACTATGGCACCATAAAGATAAAAGTAAATTGAACGAAATGATATCTTCCGACATGGTTACAATCCAGAATTGGTTCGACTCTAATTTACTCACTCTGAATTCAAAAAAAACAAGTGTTATTACATTCAAATGTTGTATATCAAATGTGCATTTGGGAAGCCAACTCGTGGTAAACAAGAACTCAGCAAAATTTTTGGGATTACTTTTGAACAGTAATCTGAAATTTGAAGAGCATATAACTCATTTAAATAAAAAACTGGCTTCTGGTTGTTATGTTATGAGGACAGTATCAAACGAATTAGGATCTACTGCTGCCAAATCTGTTTATTATGCACTTATAGACTCCCATTTACACTATGGCATATCTTTCTGGGGGTATGTAACAATCAACTCTTCCAGTCAGTGTTTGTGCTTCAAAAACGGGCAATTAGATACCTTTGCAAAGCCAAATGGAGAGATTCTTGTAAACCTCTTTTTAAAGATCAAAAAATCTAACTCTTGTTTCAATTTTCATATTGGAGACAGTGTCTGTAATTCATAAAAATAGATTGGAATATGAAATCAACAACATCCCCTACAATACTCGCCAGAACGAAAATAGCCTAAAGCTCCCCATACCCACTTCCAACCTAGTAAAAGATTCTCTGATATATAATGGAGTGAAAATGTATAATAAAATACCAAGTGATATGAAAGAGAGAAATCTCCAGGTTTTTAGATACAAACTAAAAA
Organism: Gonioctena quinquepunctata; assembly: GCA_018342105.1. Taxonomy (NCBI): domain Eukaryota; kingdom Metazoa; phylum Arthropoda; class Insecta; order Coleoptera; family Chrysomelidae; genus Gonioctena; species Gonioctena quinquepunctata. Next base: position 647,199 of record JAFIRS010000343.1, read on the forward strand.
CTTTACTTAGTGATAAGGCCTACTACAGCTTGATTGAATTCTATGATGATACACTTAGTTAATGTTTACAATTGTTCATATTGTTAATTTTGTTCAAACTTTTTAATGTTTTTGTGAAAGTATTTAATTAAGTCTCACTATTTGTTTTTATATTTGTTTTTATCCTGTGACGTGGTTATCAATTTTTGACAGTGACTTATGTTCATTCGCATACTGTGAATTTTTATTTATGTGTTTGTCAACAAGATTTTTTCTTATGTACAATAAACATATAATCTCTCTCTATAGAAAAAAGTTGAACGGCAAAGTTGTAGGTGATGATCTACAACTTTGGTATCCACACTTTTTTCACATAATCTCAAAAAGTATGTGAAAAATTCAAATAACCAAGTTTTTGGATTTTTATTTTTATCTCATACAAAAAATATTTTTTCACGAAATTTGGTGGAAACTTACCTTTCCATGTCCCAAACACACTGTAATTCTTTTGATTTAAAATATTTATTTTTCCACCTTATTTTGACTTAATATCGAAAAAGCACCCTAATTTTCAATCAGAAATTCTCCCGTCAAAATATCAGCTTTTTTTAAAAAGTCGGTGGGCTTTTTGTTTGTTCAAATATCTACTTTCTGATGGTGTAAATATACATTACTATGGTGAATGTTCTCAGAAAATGCAAAGAAATAACAGGTAATAAGGCCCAGACCCTCCTACCCCCTTCCCCACTTCTCTATGAAATACCTTTTGATGAGCTAAAATTTTCCGTAGGTCACTCAGGTATATAAGTTCTCTTTACCCTCAGTTGGTGATGACTAACGTATTTGGTGAGCTGGGTCATTATGACCCATACCTTTTTTCCTTTTTTGTTGGCGTTCATATTCAGCTACTACTTTGAAAATAAAACCTATTATTCGTAACTAACCCTTCAGTCCCCCCAGAAATGAGAAATCATGTCATAAAATATCTTTCGACTATTTTATAAGTAAGAGAAATAAAAAAGAATAGTTCTTGCACGACTTTATTTAAAAAATATGAAAAAATGGAAAAAAACTCGCAAACAATAGATTGAATTGGTTTGAACAAATCAGAACGCATCAGGCTATGAACAGAAAATAACTAGAGCAGCAAGATATTTTCCAGAAAAAAAACTCAGATCATTATTATTCTCGCGTCTCATGAAAACATAATTCTACAAGCATTCTTTACAAATGTGCCTGCTGCAGTCATTACAAATGGGCTTACTACATTTTGCACAAGCATATGAGGTCTTCTTGTCCTTCTTGTATGGACATAAAGCTCATCTTTTTCTCTTGTAGAGTTTGGTGTCGATATTTGGTGGTTCCTCCAGTCGCGTATCCGTTATTCTTGCTATGGTCAGTTTGAGCTCTCGTTGAAGATTTGGTATTTTTATTCTCCGGTTCATTTGAGGTAGCACAAGGGAATGTGCAAGTGATTTTATAAAATCAAATCTGGACTCATCGGACGTTCCACTATGAAGTCGTGAAGTATTAGCTGAAGATATGTCAATGATTCGAAAAAAAATTACCAATGGCCACCTATTCGTGCGACGTCCACATGAATACACTGAACATTTGTGGTCTAAGGCGTCTACTCCTCCTTTGGTGCTGTTGTAATACATTATAATTTCAGGTTTTTTGTTATTCGGCTCAATATCGGGGGTATGATGCATTGAAGAGATGAGCAAAACGGCTTTGTTCTTCTTAGGCACGTACGATACCAATGTAAGATCTTTGGTCAATCCAAATAAACTTGATTCCACATCTCGTTTTTTTGCAGGCAAAAATTCGATCGGTATTTCTTTTTTGTTCTTCCTCAAAGTTCCGACATAAGTGAGTCCTCTTTTTCTGAGCTCTTCAGCAATTTCTACGGAAGAAAACCAATTGTCGGCTGTGACGTTCCTGTTTGACTTAGCGATGGGTTTGGTTAGTCTTATAACACTTTGCGAGGGAACGCTCAATTTTGTTTCCTGTTGGGTGAGTATCGGGCCATCACTCTGTTTTCCACTATACAAATATCCATTGTAGAAATAGTTGTTTTCAGCATCTGTTAGAGCCATGACTTTCAAACCATATTTAGCTGTTTTTTTTTGGAAAGTACATTTTGAAGCTACAACGACCTCTGAAGGAAACCAGTATCTCGTCAATGCAAGTATGTTCGCTGAGAGTGTATACTTCTTGGCAGTTCCCAACAAATGTTTCGAAAATGTACGTTATTGCTGCGGCTCTATTGGATTCCTTCCTATCATTCCTAGTGTCTGGATTGTCAAAACGGAGGCACGCTAAAATAAATAGGAATCGTTTCTCTGACATTGTACAACGAACCACATCTATTCCGGTCCCATCTTTCGAAAAAAATGCGCGTACATCTTCTCGATTGGATTTGAAGATTTGCGTATAGAGCAGTAAGCCAATGAATGCGTCGAATTTTACTCCATCCAGAGCATATAATTCAGGTCTATTTGGCTCACTGAAATTCATTCTTGAAGCTCAAATCTTCTGGTTAGTCCAACATAAAATCTCATTTTTCATGTCATCAGTGAATATCAGATCTATGTGATCAGGATTGTTACCCAACTGTATGGCACGACCTCGCAATCCTTTTTGAGAAACAACAATATTATGTGCAGCATGCCGAACTCTCGCTGATGGAGGTACCTTGGACCATTTGAAACATCTTTTTTTTCCATAGTAATATTTTTTTTGGAATTTAGTCTAGCCAATAATTCCGATAAAGGGATATCATCTGCATCATCGTCGGTGCCAGAATTTGGTGAATTGTTATTTTCTTTTTCACTCAGTGGTATATTCCTGAGTCCAAATTGCTCTGAATCGGTTTCAGCAACATTGTTTCCAGCACATTCATTTTCGGCAACATCGTAATCACGATCACATAATTCAGCAACATCATCTTCTGGATTTTCGTAACAGTCAGAATCTGCAGATTGCTCGCTTCTGGAATCATGCTCACTTACAAGTTCATCTTCATCCTTCCGAATATCATCTGCGTCACTGTCTGCTTCATCTAACCATTTCTGAACTGTAGTTTCGAAGTCTGCAACGAAAAACCTAAAAGTTCGTGAAGGGCCCGCCATAACCTGCAAAATTCAGTTATCTCTGAGGGATAGACTATCAGGTGAGCATGGGTCAATTCGACCCATTTGATATGAAATTTGGTGATGAGGGGTCAAAATGACCCTACATTACTTACTCAGCTGATATCTGTTGGCAGGAGGAACAATATTGCAGTACAGACACACTCTCCATTGACATTCAGGAAGCTACTGAGATGCACTGATCAATACCACCAACCGACTTGATTTAGCGCGAAATTCAAAATCTCAAAGGGTCAAAATGACCCGGGCTCACCAACTGAGGGTTAAAATACCAATGAATAGGCATCTACGCATATAAGTTAAAGAAGATTCTACAACTTTCTCAAAATATTGTAGATGTCTTATTCAATTCGGATTCGAGTTTTTTTCGTTTCTTTGCATTTTCTGCCATAGTAATGTACTTTTTTTCTATACCATCAGAAAGTGGAGATTTCAACGAACAAAAAGCACACAGACTTTTTAAAAAAAGCTGATATTTTGACGCGAGAATTTTCGATTGAAAATTAGAGTGCTTTTTCGATATTAAGTAAAAATAAGGAGAAAAAATAAATATTTCAAATCAAAAAATTTACAGTGTGTTTGGAACATAAAAAAAAGGTTTTCACCAAATTTAGTGAAAAAATTTTTTTTGTAAAAGATAAAAATAAAAAACCAAAAACTTTGTTATTTGAATTTTTCACATAAATTTTGAGGTTGTGTGAAAAAAGTGCGAATACAAAAGTTGTAGATCTTTTTATTACCTTTTCTATAGGACTTTTTTTTACCCTTAAAAACTCACCCCTTCCACTTCCCCCTCAGATCGCCCGTAAATTATTTTTCCTTTCATGTTTGTTATATTCTCTTCCGTTTCCAATGGGTTTCATCCTACTATTTTTTTTTTTTTCACTTTTGACCATTTTCAAAGGTCTAATGCTGGAGATGGAAAGGTTGTTTTCAGGAACACCGAAATATAGAAAGTTAAACTTATATGTGATTTTTTTTTAAATAGATAATGGAAACAACTTTCGTATGAGCTATGACAAGCCCCTACTACCTATTTCAAAAATTTGAGGATGGAATTTTCACATTGCAGGATTTTAAAATTGACGTGTCCCTGGTTTATAAAATATTCAGAATAATTGATAATCTGATTCTTTTCCTTCGGCTGTTCCACACTGTATGCCTTCAACAACAAATCATGTAATGCGATTGCACATTTTATGTCGCCAAGAGTACATATACCCTTCATAAACGTCACTCTCGTGTTGCAACAAGCATTTTTTTTTAAACATAACACAATAAATCAATAAGAACTGCCTACCTAGCCTAGCTCATGAATGAAGTGGTAAATATTCCCAAGTAGTTAATGGAGAAATATTTGAATTTAACCCACGCCACGTTCCTTGCTCGTTCATAAAGTTAGGCAAATAATTATTAAGCAACGCATTAGTTGTTAATAGAGAAGCAATGACAAATTTGTTACATCTTTGTCAACACATTTCTTGATAAGAATTAGGATTATGAAAGCGTTGTACGAGTTTGTGCCTATTTCCATTCACGAAAGGCATATACATTATCGGGTTGCGTAACGATAAAATATTGAATACTAATTATCCCAAATCTGCTCGTGAATGAGTGTGTTTGTTCAATTTGTTCACACATTATGCATCTATATAATGACTGAGCTCCCATTTCATAAAGTCTCAAAATGCTTCCTATGTCTTCTATCGAAATAGAAATATTCATTGAATGTCAAGATCTTCGTACCACATTTTTGTTTTTTTAAGCAGATTATAATTCAATCAATATTCAGATGTATGTGCCCAAAAAACGTATAAATGCAAACCATTTTCCATTGCGAAATTCGAATAACATGAAAAAGAAAGAAAAAAATACATGAAAAATGTAATAAATTCAGATCTAGGGACGGAAAATGGGATTTCTAGCTTTGAATAATTATAGGTCGGGTACAAGTCAAGCAACTTCGGGAGTACCACAAGGATTCCACCTTAGTCCACTTCTATATTCAGTAAATTCTCAAGTGACATTAAGAAGTGCATTTTACAAATTTCTCCTATATGCTGACGATTTGAAAATTTTCGAAGATAACAGGAATAACCTTAATTTCGATAAAATGTAAACAGAAATAATATAATTTTCACACGTGTAGAGTAATTTTGTCCACCACCACAGCATAAATACTATGTGAGCAACCATAATTAGTGATCAACTTTATATATTCTAATGCAGTGTGAAACATAAGAACTTTTACTTTCAGCAGTAACATTCCTGTATTAGACTTGAGCTTTCTTCTATTCTTAGTCTTTTGTGCAAATTGCGTATTAGTCTAGTTTCTACTAATGTTGGTATTATTGTGCAATATTTTTTTTTCTACTTAATTCCTGTTTTGTAATTGCATTTTTTTTCTGTAGAACAGTGTTAATAAATGTGTTCTGTAAATTCACAATCAGAACAAATTAGTTAGCTAAAAAATTATAATTTATTTTTGAATAACACTTTTATTTAACTCCAACAATTATTTCATCAAGGGTTCAATGTGGCCCCCTCCTAAATCTTGACAATAAAGTGCCCTATTATGAATAGCTTCTCTCACGTTGATAAAAGTCTGTTCATCTATTTCTTCACATGTATCTAATATTCTGCGTTCCAACTCATCTATTGTTTGGCATTCAGAGGCGTAGATTTTTGACTTCAGATGCCCCCAAAAGAAAAAATCTAGAGGTATAAGATCCGGAGATCTTGGTGGCCATTCTGTACTTCCCTTGCGACCTATCCATCTTCCAGGAAAGTGTGCATCGAGGAACTCTCAAGCCATGCGATCGAAATGGGGAGGTGCCCCATCCTGCTGAAATATTATTTCACGATTTTCAAACTCTTCCTGATTGTTTAGTACAATTTGTCTTATTCGAGATTCAATTTCAGTTTCTAAAAGATTTCTGTAAAGAACTCCTGTAAGATTACCTCTGATGAAAATCGGTCCAACAACGCGATGGCCCAAAATCACCGCCCAAACATTCACCTTTTTAGGAAACTGGGTATGTCCCTCTCTAAAAATATGCGGATTAGTATCGCTCCAGTATCGTACATTCTGTTTGTTGACTTGTCCATTGAGAAAAAACGTGCATTTGTCTGCGAAACTTACACGTTTTAGGAAGCTTCGTTCTCCTTCAATTGTTCTTGTTAACCACTCACAATATTCAACCCTCCGGTCTGGATCATCCTCCGTGAGAGCATGCAGGATTTTCATTTTATAGGGATGACACTTTTCTTTTTTCAGGACTCTTTGGACACTTTTTGAACTTACTCCACATGATTCAGCAACTACAGACGTCGACTGAGTCGGATTGATTACCATTTCAGCAACAATTTATACCTTTTTTTCTTCTGAAAGAGGCGGTTTTCCTGATCTTGGAGCATCTTTCAGCGTACCACTTGCTTGGAGCTTATTTAAGTTTGCGCAAATATGACCTCGAAATAGGATTCTCGGGAAATTCATCATTAAACATACGGACTGTTAGATGATAATTTCTTCCAGCTTCTCCAAATATCAAAACTGCTTCAAATTTATCGTCTAAACTACGAGCCATGATCACACTTTCCATAAACGGATTTAGGCGCTCAACGGACTATTTGACAGTTAGCAGTTCAGTTTGACAGAAAACAAGATGTTACCGCGACAACGATTTTTTCCAATGCAAACTTGATTGAAAGCAACATCAGTGTTTTTGGTTGGGTTTGAAATGACCAAAATGTCACTTTTCAAACGTTAATATTTCGGAAACAATCGAATTTAGGAGTAAAGTGTATGAGAGAAAACTGTTGAGAATCATGAGCAGATTTCGAAAATGAAATAATATACGGGGTGTTCTATTTAAAAAAAATATTGAAGATGTCGCTCAGCCGCCATTTCAGAGCTTTTAGCTGTGATTTTTTCATGAAGAAGTAGGTTTTTATCTCCTATTTGAGCCCTCCAAATTTCGTTGCGATATACCAGGTGGTTCAAAAATTAGTAGGGGGGAACGGACTTTAGACGAGCACTGTGTATGAATGGAAGACTATAGCGTTTTAAAATTTTAATAAATATAATGAATTTATTCAGTATTCAGTATAAGTAAAATACAGTATTGGCGACAATTTGAACAGTCTGAACAAATTCAGTTAACCCACAAAGGAGAACCTGTGCGTGGGTATTTCTGATATATTCACAATATTCACATTGTATAATATAATATAAAATGTAGAATGATTTTGACAACTAAAATATATAATGTGTAGAAATTTGAAAATATAATGTTACGAGTATAAGAATATGTGTATTTTTTTCTATAGGTTTGAAAGTATTAAAATGTGAAATATTAGAATGTCAAGTGTTAAAATATGAAATGTATAAAAATATATATGTACAATAAACTTACATCTAATTATCTTTACAGAATTGTTTAATAGTTATTGTAATTCTAATTATTTTTCAAGTCAATCATGTTCTGTATTTCAATCCGGGGTTTGCCATGCCTTTAGTTTTGACTTGAGCAGGGATGTGGAATTGAGTGTTTTCAGCTGTCTCGGTAATAAATTATAAATTTTAGGTGCAAGATATATGTGGCTCATTTGCCCTATTGTCGTCAACATACGAGGGACCTTCAAGGCATTTTCTTTATGTCTGGTTGAGTAGTTGTGCTCGACATATTTAACTTTGGCTAAATTTCTCTTTTGATGTGTCAAAAGAGCTAAAACAAATATTTGATGGATATCCATTACTCCTGCATTCCTGTACAGTTCATCACTCGAATATCTGAAGTCCTTTCCCATTAATATTTTCAGAATCCATTTTTGTATTGTGATCAGATGCCTCATATAAAAATTTGTTGCCCCACCCCGTGCTACGATTCCATAGTGGAGATGGGTTTGTATCAGAGCATAATACATAATTTTCCGATGTTTTGTATCAAATAATTTTTTTAGGTATCGAAATTTTGCTAAATAATATCTTATTTTTTTTATTATGTTATTTATATGAATATTCCATTTCAGATTATTGTCTAGGTGAACTCCCAAAAATGTTACTGTTTTGTCGCATCCTATTCGCAGCACCTCACCTTGATGGTAGAATTCAATTTTTTTATATAGAGGAAGATTCGTAACTCGTAAAGGGTAAGAATACTGTCTTTTTTAGATTTATGGTGAGTAATTTACTACTGAAGAACTCTAGCACCAAAGGAAATGATTCCATAATTTTTTGTTTCAGATCGGACCCCTTTTTGTCCCTGAAGAAGATGACAGTATCGTCTGCAAAACTACTTATTTCCCCCGCTATAGGTAAGTCAAATAATGCGTTGATATAAATCAAAAATAGGATAGGTCCAAGGTTCCTTGTGGCACTCCATAACATATATTTTTCTTATCGCTTATTTCATTTTCAATTTTCACACATTGATAGCTTTCCATAAGTTGATAAGCTATTCCTCTGAAGCCAATGTTTTCCAACGGGTTCAGTAGATCTGGGTGGCTGACGGTATCGAAGGCCTTTGCGAGATCGTCAAAGATACATATTGCAGGTTCTTTGGAGTCTATGGCGGCATATATATTTGCTGTTAAGTCTGCAATTGCATCTTGTGTCGATCTCCCTTCCATAAAACCATAGTGTTTGTCGGATTTTTTTTATCACTATAAAACTGATCTGATTGTTTCTCTGTTTGAAATTTTGGCCATTTGATTGGCTCAAAAATAATGACGGAAATAGTCGTTATAATATTCAATTGTATCAAATTGAAAGTTATTTTGTTGAAACAAACAAATTGAAACAAAAAACCCTTCAAAACGAGAACGGGTACCTAGTAACGTTGGAAAATGAGGTTGGGAAGTAAAATAAAATAAAGGCATTTTCAAAGTTAAAAAAGTTAGAAATTTCAATATCACAAATATGGTTGTGAATAAAAGATTAAATTCACTGCTAATAACCCCAATCTAGGCCTGTAGGCCGTCTTATGATCCCATAGGTTATCTTCCATATGAATTTTCTCCCAGAGGCCTCGTCAAAATATCGGCTAACGTAAACAAAATTATTGTGGCTTTCATCGCCACACTCCCATGCACATTTTCGGAGTTCATTCAACTTAATTTGACGTTAGTCATCAAATTAAATTGTGATTATTCACAGCAGAAAGACATGCTAGACTAAGTTGGGAGTAAATTAACGGGCGTGATACATTTTTATTGGGCAACGGCATTGAAATGCAGCGCGGTGGTCGAGTATAATGGATATTATATATATATATATATATATATATATGAATCCTTTATTTTTTTTTAGCCCAAGACTAATTTTATTTATTTTTTTTTTTTTATTCTACTTATTTTTTTTTATATTCGGAAGAAATACAATTGTCCTTTTCACGTGATAATTTATGATTCACAGTAGCTGATGTGGGTGATAGCCAGAGCAAAAGGCTTATTTGGAATTTAGTTTTATTTTCTGCATGTTTCGGGACCTGATTACAGTTAAAAAAGGTCCAATAACTGAAACCACGATTGAAGTTTCCGATGTTTCGACCTTTATAAACTCATCTTCAGGGCACTACAATATACCATGGGAATATAAGACATGCACACTAAAATGTTATTAGATTTAAATGGTGATAACACACAGTACAGTAAGAGAAAAATAATAATATATTCGTTTTGACTCCCCAAATTTCCTTTAATTAGTTTATTGAAGTGGTTATACAAATTCCAATATAGACTATTCACTAGGGTTGCACTGAAGCTTATCACGTATTTTCATTGATTTCGAAATTTTTTTATTTATCAGTATTAGAATTGTTGCAAATTTTTATAAAATTTTCACAATTTCTTACAATTTTTGAATGATTACAATAATTTATTATAAATCTGATTTGAGTTATCATAGTCGTTCAATTTCTCAGTGAGGAACTCGAGATCTTCTTTGAGTTACGAAAATTAAACATACAGGGTGTTTCAAAATTCAGTATCAAGATTTCAGGGGCGTATTTTTCAGGTCAGGTCATCTACAGAACGTTAAAGTTTCAAGATTTTTTTATTTTTTTCTTCATATCTCTTTCAGATTTTGCGATATTGAAATCAAATTTGAAACATAGGTTAGTTTTAGGGTTTACATCATCCAGTATCCGGATGATTTAAGAATCTACAGGTAGATATTTTTTTAGGAGTCAAGCCCTTTTTCGCCCATAAACTTTTAAAAAGTGATCTCTATATTTTGATAAATTAAATAGACTTTGTGGGCCTTGGAAAAAAAATTTTCCAAAGTCCACACAGACTAATAGGAAGCATTTTTTTTTCAAATCCATCGACGCTTTCCGAAATGCATATACAGTGCTCGTCTAAAGTCCGTTCCCCCCCTACTAATTTTAGAACCACCTGGTATATCCCAACGACATTTGGAGTGCTTGAATAGGAGATAAAAACTTACTTTTTCATGAAAAAATCACAGCTAAAAGTTTCAAAATGGCGGCTGAGCGCCATCCTCAATAATTTTTTTAAATAGAACACCCCGTATATTATTCCATTTTCGAGATCTGCTCATAATTATCAACAGTTTTGTCTAATGTACTTTACTCCTACATTCAATTGTTTTCGAAATATTAACGTTTGAAAAGTGACATTTTGGTCATTTCAAACCCAACCAAAAACACTAATGTTTGCATTGGAAAAAATCGTTGTCGCGATAACATCTTGTTTACTGTCAAACTGAACTGCTAACTGTCAAATAGTCCGTTGAGCGCCTAAATCCTTTTATGAAAAGTGTGATCATGGCTGGTAGTTTAGACGATAAATTTGTAGCAGTTTAGACGATAAATTTGTAGCAGTTTTGATATGTGGAGAAGCTGGAAGAAATTATCATCTAGCAGTCCGTATGTTTAATAATAGATTTCGAGGTCATATTTGCGCAAACTTTCAAATAAGCTCCAAGCAACTGGTACGCTGAAAGATGCTCCAAGATCAGGAAGACCGCCTCTTTCAGAAGAAAAAAAGGTAGAAATTGTTGCTGAAATGGTAATCAATCCGACTCAGTCGACGACTGCAGTTGCTGAATCCAGTGGAGTAAGTTCAAAAAGTGTCCAAAGAGTCCTAAAAAAAGAAAAGTTTCATCCCTATAAAATGAAAATCCTGCATGCTCTCACGGAGGATGATCCAGACCGGATGGTTGAATTTTGTGAGTGGTTAACAAGAACAATTGAAGGAGAACGGGGCTCCTAAAACGTGTATGTTTCGCAGACGAATGGACGTTTTTTCTTAATGGAAAACTCAACAAACAGAATGTACGATACTGGAGCGATACTAATTCGCATATTTTTAGAGAGGGACATACCCAGTTTCCTAAAAAGGTGTATGTTTGGGCGGGGATTTTGGGCAATCGCGTTGTTGGGCCGATTTTCATCAGATGCAATCTTACAGGAGTTCTTTACAGAAATCTTTTAGAAACTGAAATTGAACCTCGAATAAGACAAATTGTACTAAACAATCAGGAAGAGTTTGAAAATCGTGAAATCATATTTCAGCAGAATGGGGCACCTCCTCATTTCGATCGCATGGCTAGAGAGTTCCTCGATACAAACTTTCCTGGGCGATGGATAGGTCGTAAGGGAAGTACAGAATGGCCACCAAGATCTCCGAATCTTATACCTCTAGATGTTTTCCTTTGTGGGTATCTGAAGTCAAGAATCTACGCTACTGAATGACAAACAATGGAAGAGTTGAAACGCAGAATAATAGATACATGTGAAGAAATAGATGAACAGACTTTCATCAACGTGAGAGAAGCTATTTATAATAGGGCACTTTATTGTCAAGATTTAGGAGCGGGCCACAATGAACACTTGATGAAATAATCGTTGGGGTTAAATAAAAGTGTTATTCAAAAATAAATTATAATTTTTTAGCTAACTAATTTGTTTTGATTGTGAATTTACAGAACACATTCGCAGGCTTAGAGATTTTCCACTAAGCGGTACTGTTTATCCTTAATAAACTCTCTTTACGCCTCTTATTAGTCGAATTCATTAAGAGATTTAACTACAAATTAATAACAACGTTTAGTTAGCAAAATGTTTTACCGGAAGTGACCAAAATCTATACTTTATTTTTAACCGAATGTCACTTTTCAAACGTTAATGTTTCGAAAACAATTGAATCCAGGAGTAAAGTGTATTAGAGAAAACTGTTGAGAATTATGAGCAGATTTCAAAAATGAGATAATATACGGGGTGTTCTATTTTAAAAAATTATTGAACATTTCGCTCAGTCGCCATTTTAAAACTTTTAGCTGGGATTTTTTCATGAAAAAGTAGGTTTTTATTTCCTATTTAAGCCCTCCAAATTTCGTTGCGAGGTGGTTCAAAAATTAGTATGGGGGAACGGACTTTAGACGAGCACTGTATAGAGAACATTACAAAATTCGTCAATTTTGAATGATTTACAAGTTGATGATGCCAACACTTTTTGTGTTCTAGTCAATTTTACGAAATCCTTAATAAACAGTACAAAATAAGAACAGAATTTTCCTAGGCGCGCACACTTATGCCAAACGACCATGAAACATTACATAATAATTACGCGTATGAAATATGAACGTAATTATCAAACATTGAACCAACCGAATTTGTTTGATCATTATGTCATTATGTGGTTATCCAGAACCGTATCTAGATAATGATCAATTATACCGTTCGTAGGTCATAAGCCAGTGCAATTACGGAAATTATTGGAAAAAAAACATAAAATTATGTAGTTTGGGGATTATGAAGGATCGATAGGGGGGTGTATTCTGAGCATATATTCCAATTTGAGAGATTCTGGCGAGGTCAGCTCAAGGTCATTTCGATGAAAACGCGTTTAATTCGATATCTCGAGAACGGTTAGTGTTAGGCAAAAAATGCTGAGACCTTTTCTCTTCTAAACTAACTTTTTTATCTGAAACTTTTTTTTTCATCAATATTTTTCAATTTATTGATTCCGAAAGGCAAAAATTTTACTTTTTTCCTCCCTTCTTTTTATTTTTCGCCATTTTCTCCCCGACCTTCAATTTTATTAAATTTTACCGATTATCAAAGTGTAGATCTTTTAATTATGAACAACTTTTTTCTTAAACTTTTTTCTGTAATGCCAATACCTTCAGAGTTATATATTACTTTACCGAGCGAAATCCGCGCCATTGTCGCAATATGTGTATTCACGGACACACTGCAATGACCGCATTGAAGAATACCCCGGATTTGATTTCTCTGACTGAAGTTTTTCTACAAGCTAAGGCAGACAAAACAACCTCTCGCTTCAAACGGCGAACAATTCATTTTGAATTTGTATCGCAAGGCTTCTGATGACACGAATTGTACGAATCTCAACGAGCTCCGTTATAAAGGATACAAAAAAATGGCCGATGCCGCATTTTTTCACTCGTTGAGGTGTTACTACCAAGTACAATACAGTTTTAATTATTCATTTACTTCTTTTTCTAATCCTTATTCACATTATTATCCCATCGAATGGAATAAAAAATACCCAAATTGCAGAAGTACAATATTTAAATGATATTTGAATGATTACAATATTTAATATTTAAATAAAGTACAATTTTTAAATAGTTTAATCGATTCACCTTTTGATACAGGTAAGTTGGCTAATAAATGATCATGGAATACTTTAATATTTCTTTCAAGTACTAAATACCCACTGATGTCGCTGATATTACGACAGTGGCGCGGATTTCGCTCGGTAAAGTAATATATAACTCTGAAGGTATTGGCATTACAAAAAAATTTAAGAAAAAAGTTGTTCATAATTAAAAGATCTACACTTTGATGATCGGAAATTTAATAAAATTGAATGGTTGGGGAGAAAATGGCGAAAAATAAAAAAAAGGGAGGAAAAAAAGTAAAATTTTTGCCTTTCGGAAGCAATAAATTGAAAAATAAAGTTTCAGATAAAAAAGTTGGTAAATTCAATTTAGAAGAGAAAAGGTCTCTACAATTTTTTGCCTAACACAACCGTTCTCGAGATATCGAATTAAACGCGTTTTCATCGAAATGACCTTGAGCTGACCTCGCCAGAATCCCTCAAATTGGAATATATGCTCAGAATACACCCTCCTATCGATCCTTCCTAATCCCCAAACTACATAATTTTATGTTTATTTATTTCCGTTATTGCACTGGACTATCTGTTCTAGCTCCAAATTGGTTTGGTACAAATGTGTTTCTTTGCCACTTCTTGATGGAAACTATCCATATCAATAATAGTACACTTCACTACATGATTTCAATCAAATTCAATCCTACCCCATGAGACTGGTTAGATAAAAATGTGTGGTATATACAGGGTGTTTCTTAATAACAGTTAAGTTATTCTTGAGTTCATTTTGAGAAAAATATTCTTTTAACATATGTCCTGAAGGTCTTAACTTTTGAACTATAGGGTGCTAAAGTTTTAAGAAAAAATTCTTTTTTTATGATAACTTTGGTATGACTCTAGATATTTTTGTGAAACGTAGTACGCATCTTCTCTGCATCAAAAGGCCTTTACTGCTGTGCCACATAATTTTTTATTCTTAGAGTTAAACTATTTTTGAAATTTTCATTCTTTTCTGAGCAAATCTGGTCTCTTGATTTAATTCATTTCCATCTCGCTAGACAACTTACGAGAAAAAACAATTTATGTAACTTTAAGGCCCGATATTATAATGTCAGTTTAAACTCTTGAGTGACGTCATCGAGTTTAAACCTCAAACCCTACCTCAGGTATGGTTTGAAGGAAACGAAACGAAACGAAACACCATAAGGCCAAGTGACGATGACATTTATATACATGGAAAATAAAAATCTTATGTGTTTTTATAAAACGACTATTTCACCACCTGGTTTAAGGTTTTCAGAGTATAAACTGACATTATAATATCGGGCCTAACTCTCTCAAGTCCGCTGGGCGAAGATTTGACCCACCTTATTTCATGAACTGAGGGTATGTTGAGACAAGTTTCGTACCACCAACTTAAAACATTTCCACACTTATGACCGTCAGTTTAAAGAGCAACCCATCGTGATATAAAGCTCTCTTTCACTTTATTCAGAATTCAAAAATACAAAAGCAAAGTTTTAAATATAAAAAATATCAAGATGAAAATCTTGATTGAAGCCCGGGACTCGAAGTGATGGCGCATTTGCTGTTTCAGTTGGAGGAAAACCCGGAAAAACCCACAACACCATCAGAATTCAGATCATCAACTTTCCCATAGAAAAGGACACATGCTCCCTGGGAGCTGAGAGAATCAATCTTGGAAAATACACGGCAATCATCGAAGAGGTGCCAACAATTAGAATAAGGGTGTTTGCAATATGCAGTGTAGTGTCCATTGGAAATGCTGCCGCTATGATTAGATATGGCGTAGATATCATGAAGAGTATTCATTCCATCCTGAGCAGAATATTGGTCCAAATTCAAATTTTGTATGGGAAAATTAATCACATTGTCCAATTTACTGCCATCAGTCGAAGAAACACGTTTCAAATGTATAACTAAAATTTTTGGAAATGTTTGTATACGAATCATCTTTTTGAATTCCCTTTTCATTCCACAAGTTGAACAGTATGGGCTCGCATCGTCAGTCAAAGTCTCCTCTTCTGTCAACAGTTCAATACATTGTGTTAAATTCACGACTTCGTTTGGCAAGTCTGGAATAGGGATTGAAAGTACCCAGAAGGGTTCAAAAGTAACGGAGCAGTAATTACAAAAAGTACATCTCAATATAGACTTCAGCTGACCGGCACAATTTTGGAATTATGAGTAGACAGATATCTTGTCCAAGAAATGGAAGCTTTCTGATTATCATTCGTGATAACAAAATCGTTTGGTGATGGATGATTCTCTGCACTCGCCTTGTTTAAATCTTCATGTAAACCTACCAGAAGGTATCTTAGAAATTCTTCCGAATCTGCTGGGACGTTATGATCAAAGGAAGGAGCAACATTTCTGAATAAACGTACGAAAAGTGAAGTATCCACCATTTTTCGAGAAGAATCAGGACTCCAGATATTTTCCATCAAAGATATAGAAATTTCACTAAATTTCACTAAATTTTCTTTCATTTTTGATGTAGTAGTATTTAAATCCTCCATACATACATAAAGCTTGTATTGACTGAAACTGAATTTGTCATGGCGCAGCTGCCCATTCGCTCATCATTTTGCTGCCGTACAAAAGCGACTGTTCAGCTGAAACTTTTTTGACAGTTCTAACAACCATTCAAATTTTGATTTCTCCAATAAATCGCATTGAATACAATCCGTTCAGTAAAACTGCAAGTGTTCTAAAGCTTAATGTATAATTTTTCACTATGAAAACAAAGTTTGACAACGTCTTTCAAATAAATTTCAAAAGTGTCACGTTTATCAATGCGAATGTTAAAACCAAATCGACACTGGAAAAATAAAATACAACTGACAAATGGTATTGATTTTTGTAACCTGTTGGAAGAAATACAATAAATGGAGGACAATAGTACTCAGGAATTGGCTTGATATAAAAGGACAAAAGATAACAAATCACCGAATTTAGACAACTGGACTAGGGAAGTTGGCAAATGGTTAGAAAGAACTATCATTGCTAAAATTACTTGGTCATACAATAAATTTATAAACCAGAATCTCGATCAAGAACACAAACAAGATCATAAATATTAGCAAGATCCATGTAGAGCCAGATCATTTCGTTAAATTTTAAAATTAATTCATAACTGTACATTCGATAAAAAATAAAGGTCTTATTGTGTAAAGTTATACATTTTTGTGCAAAAATCCGCGGGAATATCTTGAATGAAAATCTCATAATTTTCATGACAATTTCTTGCTAGTTTCAGAAAATGTCAACTCTTGGCTGTTACATAGTGGATGTTATTCAAATTAAATTATTGTCTATTATCAATGTCCAGGGAATTATACAACTTTTGATTTTCGCATTTTAATTGGATCAAATTTCAAAAAACTTCTTCGAAAAAGTCTGTTGGGAATCATTGGATAAATTTTAAAAATCCTGATTACAAAAAATTTAAACGGGAAGATTAGTAATTTTTCTTGAATTATCCAGGTACAAAATTTGTCCCACCATACTTCACCAGATGGATAGAAGAAAAAATGAAGAATTGTCATTAAATTTAGTTGACTTGTCTTTACAGGATTTATATGCTGAAATTTACAATCTTGATGGATACTATGGCCTTCTACCATCTGATAGTCATTCGGATAATGACAGTAATGCAGATATAAACGGAAATAGTGACAATGAATTTTTTTCCCCTGAAATACATGAATAAAATGTTCTTCACTCATGCCCTGAGAGTCCCGAAAGAGAATGGGAACCTGAGAATCTTATTTCTTTGGCAAGGCTGGCTCTCAATCTTCCAAAACAACACAGTATGGAAAAAGTGCGAATATGATATTCCTCCACCTGAAGAGTTTGTAAGTGACAGTTGTGGCATACCTCAGTTCATCAAAGAACTTGGTAAACACGAGCCTATTGATCTTTTCAGTTTTCAGTTGACTGATAGAATTTTCGATCAATTGGTATTCCAAACTAACTTGTATGCTTTGGAATAATTTACAGGCTTCTCTTCAAAAGGCTATATTTTCGAGCAATGTCAGTAATTTTGAATGGTCAACGGTATCAGATGCTTTCGCCAGATCAGTAAAAACGCAAATTGAAGGAGTTTTCCTGTCAATTTCGTTAATAATTTATCAGTTTGGCGATCGCATCTGATGTAAAATTGTTCTCTCGTAATTTTTAATATTGTTTCATGTAAAATCCAGTCTTTCCTGCATTATTTTTTCAAATATCTTACTAATACTCGATATTAATGAGATAGGACGGTAATTGGCGATATCAAGTGTATCACCAGTTTTGTAAAGAGGTTTTATTACCGCGGTTTTTAAAATGTCTGGGAATTTTCCATCATTCATGGATTTGTTGATAATGGAAGTTGCTATTTCTTCTTTGATGTGTTTTAAAGTTTCGGATCTTATATTGTCAATGCCTGGGGATTTATTATTTTTCAGATTATTCGTTCGTCCTTGTTGAAAAGATTGTGTTATAGTTTTTTTCCGTACAATTGATTTCGTTTCGGTTCCTCTATTCTTGTTCTCTCCCATTTTTTCGCCAATTTGAGTAAAGTATTCACAGAATATTGAAAAGAAGTTGTTGGGGTTAGGTCTCTTATAGGAAACCAATATTTCTCAGTTATCCAACGTTTCGGCAATATATTTCGCCATCCTCAGGGCTCTAAAATATAAAATTATGGACCATTACAAAAGAAAAATTGCACAAGAACAATTTTTATAAAAGTTAAAATAAGAACGTGTAAACGTTTGTAGTTGAAATTATAATTCTTGAATATTGAAACCAGCTCAAATTCCGAAACCAGTCTTAAGAAGGAATTTTATTGTAGACTTACATGAGTAATTTTGGTTTTTCTTCGTCAAAAATAACACACATCATAAATACAACATAGATGTAACGAGAAACTGGATAAAATTGGGTAAGTTTTCTCTTTATGGTATTTTGACGAAGAAAAACCAAAATCACTCATGTAAATTTACAATAAAATTCTTTCTTAAAACTGGTTTCGGAATATGAGCTAGTATCAATATTCAAGAATTATAATTTTAACTATAAACGTTCACACGCTCTTATTTTTACTTTTACTTTGATAAAAATTGTTCTTGCGCAATTTTTCTTTTGTAATGGTCCATAATTTCCTATTTTAGAGCCCTGAGGATGGCCAAATATATTTCCGAAACGTTGGCTGACTGAGAAATATTGGTTTTTTATGAGAGACCTAACCCCAACAACTTCTTTTCAATATAAATATAGAATGTCAAAACATCATCATATATTCACAGAATGTTTTGGATATTTCTTCCGGGTTATTTGTTTTGCTCCCATTGGACTTTTTAGTTCTATTATTTCATTTTTTCCTTTTTGAATATTGGAAAGTTCATTCATACATTCCCATAAGTTTTTACTAACATTTATGTTGGTTTCTATTTCTTTGTTATAGTAGTCACTTTTTGCTTTTTTTATCAGGTAATTCAATCTGTTACTGTAGTTTCTAAATTGCTGTCTATTCTGTTAAAATTGTTTTTCATTGTTTTATATGTCTGTTTTTTCGTGAGTGGATTTTATTATACCAGAAGTTATCCAGCATTTTTTTCTTTCCATGCCTTTTGATTTTTATTGTGTCGTTGAATTTGCTATTAGATTTTTTATTTTGTTTATGAAATTTTCGGTCAACATCGTTTCCAGAATATACCAGGTTTCATCTCTCATCCTTTTTTTTTTTTTTTTTTTTTTACTGATTTTGTCAAGTGTGGTGAAGTGGTTTAAAACAGAGTAATGGTACGTGATGTTCGTTTGGAGTATTATGTGGATGCTTTCATAAAATAATGTGACCTTTTTTCCCACGGAAATGTGGTCCAAACATGATCTTTCAGACCCTACTTCTCTAGTATATTTATTGATTAAAGAGCTGCATCCCTCTTCACCCATGATGTTTAAGTATTCATGCATATAGTTTATCATTCTCGTTGAAAATGTTTATATTATATGCAATTGTGATGTCTGACATAACTTTAGGTAATCTGATAGGTGATTTATAGAGTATTTTTCAGATGTTGGACATGTCCTGCAAATTCCATTCAGTAATATTCTGAAATATTTATTTCTCCAAGTTTAACAACAGTACATCTACAATTAAGATATTCTTTGGCGTAGATACTAGTACCATCATTTTGGTTCCATGAGCTCTCGCTGTAACATAGTTGATATCCATCGAGACTGATTAGGGATGTATCTGCTATTTGCCAAGTTTCCGTGATAATGATAAAAACGAAGCTATTTATTTCGAAAAGTAGGATTTTCAATTCATCTGTTTTTATTCACACTTCTTATATTCATTTGGAAGACAGACAGTTCAATATTATCTGTTTTTTTCTCCAAGAACAAGTTATAGTCCGGAATATTATTCATAACAATAGTTTCAGTTTGTTAAATCTGAAAGTCTTCCAAATAGTTATTCATTTTTTTTCTATATTAGATATAAAAATATTTCTTTATGAAGTTCTTATAAAATATAATCCCCCTAAGGGTAGAAAAATAGGGGATGATTTAATGATTTTACACCTGTGAACCGATTCAGTCGAAACTTGGCACACATATGTAGTTCTGATGACACTACAACGGTTCACAGCAGCTACATATACAGTGCTCGTCTATAGTCCGTTCCCCCCCTACTAACTTTTGAACCACCTGGTATATCGCAACGAAATTTGAAGAGCTTGAATAGGAGATACAAATCTACTTTTTCATGAAAAAATCACAGCTAAACGTTTTAAAATGGCGGCTGAGCGCCATCTTCAATAATTTTTTTGAATAAACACCCCGTATATTATTCTATTTTCGAAATCTGCTCATAATTCTCAACAGTTTTCTTCAATACACTTTACTCCTAAATTCAATTTTTTTCGAAATATTAATGTTTGAAAAGTGACATTTTTGTCATTTCAAACCCAACCAAAAACACTAATGTTGCTTTCAATCAAGTTTGCATTGGAAAAAAATCGTTGTCGCGGTAACATTTCGTTTAGTGTCGAACTGAACTGCTAACTGTCAAATAGTCCGTTGAGCGCATAAATCTTTTATGAAAAGTGTGATCGTGGCTCGTAGTTTAGACGATAAATTTGAAGCAGTTTTGATATTTGGAGAAGCTGGAAGAAATGATCATCCAGCAGTCCGAATGTTTAATGATAGATTTCCCGAGAATCCTATTTCGAGGTCATATTTCCGCAAACTTTTAAATAAGCTCCAAGCAACTGATACGCTGAAATATGCTCCAAGATCAGGAAGACCGCCTCTTTCAGAAGAAAAAATGGTAGAAATTGTTGCTGAAATGGTAATCAATCCGACTCAGTCAACGTCTGCAGTTGCTGAACCCTGTGGAGTAAGTTCAAAAAGTGTACAAAGAGTCCTAAAAAAGAGAAGTTTCATCCCTATAAAATGAAAATCCTGCATGCTCTCACGGAGGATGATCCAGACCGGAGGGTTGAATTTTGTGAGTGGTTAACAAGAACAATTGAAGGAGAACGGGGCTTCCCAAAACGTGTATGTTTCGCAGACGAATGCACGTTTTTTCTTAATGGAATAGTCAACAAACAGAATGTACGATACTGGAGCGATATTAATCCATATATTTTTAGAGAGGAAAATACCCAGTTTCCTAAAAAGATGAATATTTGGGAGGGAATTTTGGGCAATCGCGTTGTTGGACCGATTTTCATCAGATACAATCTTACAGGAGTTCTTTACAGAAATCTTTCAAAAACTGAAATTGAACCACGATTAAGACAAATTGTATTAAACAATCAAGAAGAGTTTGAAAATCGTGGAATCATATTTCAGCAGGATGGGGCTCCTTCCCATAGAGAAACTAAAAATAAAGAGAGTTGTCGAACCTGCAGTAAAAGTTGGCACCACGTTTAGACAGTGGCGACATATCTCGCAACTGGCCGAACTAAGTACAGTTGGTAAGACCGATTGAGATAAGGCGGGTTTTTCGAATGTGTTACTTTTATATGATTGATATGGTATATATTTTATAAGTGATCGATTTGCCATTCTTGAATTCCATATGAATGGTTGTATCATATGAAATACAGGAATGGCAAATCGATCACTAATAAAATATATATACAGTAATCGATTCGTAGAATCTATGTTCGTTCGTGGTTAAAATAATGTTTCAAAGTAAATCTTTATTTCATGATATCAAGAACAAAATTAAACATCTTATAAAACAAGAATAATAAGTTGAACACTATAAAAACACATTTTATTGTATCAGGACAAGGTACAACTACGACAAAACAATAATAAAACTCCGAAAAACAACAAAATTAAAAATATTCTTCAGTCGCTTATCAAATCAACCAAAATAAAAACGAATTACATTTACAACAAACCTTCAATAATTTTGTTAATTTATTAGCACAAAGGAGACCATGTACTTCGTACTTCCTCAAATGGTGATAGGAAATGGAAACTGATGGATGGAAATAAGTACCAGTTTGTAAAAAATTTCTGCAACTGATGGATGGAAATAAGTATCAGTTTGTGAAAAGCAGCTTATATTTTACCTTGTGAAAGAATATTTCGAGGAATTTCAGCGTCAACTCGAATAACATTCCATTTTCGACGTTGGGTTCATAATTCAAGTCCATGGTATAATTTCTATAATTAATTTTTCGATGACAATTAACAGTAGAATTATTCTGAAATTATTACGTTGTTTGTCATTTCCTGACAAATGTCGAAATTGAAAAATTATCATGTCAGTCGTCTGTTGATTGCGGGCAGCGCCTCCATGCGCGACTGGCCGTACCAAAAACTTGGTGGTCAAGATCGCCAATGTTTCAAACAGTCTCTTTATTTTTAATTTGTCTATGCTCCTTCCCATGTCGATCGCATGGCTTGAGAGTTCCTCGATACAAACTTTCCTGGGCGATGAATAGGTCGCAGGGGAAGTACAGAATGGCCACCAAGATTCCGAATCTTACACCTCTAGATTTTTTCCTTTGGGGGTATCTGAAGTCAAAAATCTACGCCACTGAATTCCAAACAATAGAAGAGTTGGAACGCAGAATAATAGATACAAGTGAAGAAATAGATGAACAGACTTTCATCAACGTGAGAGAAGATATTTCTAATAGGGCACTTTATTGTCAAGATTTAGGAGGGCCACATTGAACACTTGATGAAATAATTGTTGGGGTTAAATAAAAGTGTTATTCAAAAATATTTTATAATTTTTTAGCTAACTAATTTGTTTTGATTGTAAATTTACAGAACACATTCGTAGGCTTCGAGATTTTCCGGTAAGCGGTACTGTTTATCCTTAATAAACTCTCTCTACGCCTCTTATTAGTCGAATTCATTAAGAGATTTAACTACAAATTAATAACAACGTTTAGTTAGGAAAATGTTTTATCGCAAGTGACCAAAATCCATACTTCATTTCAAACCGGAATGTCACTTTTCAAACGTTAATATTTCGAAAACAATTGAATTAAGGAGTAAAGTGTATTGGAGAAAACTGTTGAGAATTATGAGCAGATTTCGAAAATGGAATAATATACGGCGCAAATTATTGAAGATGGCGCTCAGCCGCCATTTTAAAATATTTAACTGTGATTTTTTCATGAAGAAGTAGGTTTTCATCTCCTATTTGAGCCCTTCAAATTTCGTTGCGATATATCAGGTGGTTCAAAAATTAGTAGGGGGGGGGGGGACTTTAGACGAGCACTGTATAATTACATGTCCCGACTAACTGACTCACTGATTGACTGATATACGATCAACGACCAGATCAAACCGCTGGGCCTAAGAGCTAAAATTTGTATAGCATATGTTTTTGATATTACATCCCTAAAGGGGTGAAATGAGGCTTGAAAGTCTGTATAGTTAGTTTTAAAGTTTGGATCATAAAAATTGGTATTTGGGAGGTCTTTCATACAAATAAAATATACGTGTTTCGGTGTCTTTGGAAATTCAAGCCCTAAACGGGAAAAAGGGGGGTTAAATTGGGAATGGAAGTTTGTATATGAATTCCGTCAGTTTTCAAGTTAGGGTCACAAATATTGTTACAAATAGAAGAAATATGTACTTAAAATGCGTTTTAGTACACGGCTTAAATAGAAGCTTGTCTTTAAAAAGGTTTTTTATTAATTATTGTATTTGGATTATATTCGCCGTGTCTCCATTTTTCAGATTTTCATTGAACGGCTTCGATATTTCACTAGATCAAACGGAATTGGCAAAGAGCCAAACTGGTAGTTTCTGTTTCGTTGTTTTCATAAATCTCAGCACTGAATGTATGAGTTGAAAAAAATAGTTTTGTCATTTCTCACGCGTAATTGAGTTGCTCTCCCAGGACATTGCACAACACTCCACATTCCTCACGGATTTGTCAACGAAGAAACGTGAATAAATCACCTCGAATCATAAGAAAAAACCTCGAATTTGGCTCACCGCCCGATTGCGAAAGCAGGTGCGCGTTTCCAAAGAATCAAAAAGAAATATAGTCATGTTTATTTATAACGCATTGTATACAAATACTATCACCGGTATCTCCGATTCCAATGGGCACGTTCGCCGTCTTGCAGACCCGCTGTCTTTGTTTACATCAATAAAAATGCAGAAAACTCACCGGTACACAGACATGCGACGAGTACGACCAAGAGTACCTTCATTCTGCTCTGCGTTTTATGGCTCCCTTCACTTCACTAGAAACCAAGTCCCGAAAAATCCAAAAAACGATCGGATGTAATCAAGTCACCTATTGAATTCCGATTTCGCGTGATATTTGGTCCAGATAAAACAAGAGAACAACACTGAAATTTGCGTCAAGTTAGCGCTGGCCGGCTAGGAGTATTTTTGAATAGGCGGCTGCGCACCGACAAGGAGATCTATCCACCTATTCGCAGGAAGAAACGTTCCTGATGTGACGAGCAGGATAGCCGTGAAATGGGAATGAGCTTTTCCACGCGTTTCGCATTTTTTATTTGCGGCAGTTGTTTCATTATAGGTATGGCTATTTCTTCGACCGCAAGTTGTGACCGCACTCGAGGGAGGATGATTTCATTGGGCACGGTGATTTTATGCAGTTTAATGTTAATTTGTGGTCGAATATATTATGGGATGATAAGGAATCGTCCAGAACTATAGAGTGACTGGCGCATTCCTTGGTGTTTTCCTGAAATCTTCCGTTGTCTTGCAACACCCCAACACGTCGAGTTATCGTTCATGTTTTGGTTGTTGAACTTTGACTGAAGGCCAATATGACGGCGGAGAGGAGACTGTGGAAGGAGAAAGCTACGAATTTTATCAAATTTGAAGATATTCATGAGATAAAGCCCCTTGAAGACCAACCTCACCTTCACGTGGTTTTGGGTGAATGGGCCGTGACCGCACGACAAATGAAACGGTCCCGCAACTGAACAAAGCAAAATCTCTGAGTGATCAGTACAGGGGCTGGACCAACTCCTTCCCCCGCACTCATTGGTACAAATGACCACTGAGCCGAAATAACGACTTTTGGCTTTCCCGGTTGATGATTTTTTTTTTCTGGGCACTGGAGAGGATTAAATTGCGAGCGGAAGAGAACTCTTCAAGGTACTTAACCTACGATGAAGGTAATCCAGAGGAACATCCAGGTAGCCACGGCAGTACTTGTACTTAAAGTGGTGTACTCCACAGAAATAGCAAATTCTTTTTGAAACTCATTACTAGACGGTGTGAATTCAGTTTTACCTACAACATCAAGCAAAGTATAGTTTAACCAATTTTAATTGCAGAAACTGTTTCTATAAGGAGCAAAATGTGTACTAGGTTTGAAATATAGTATAGTTTTGTGTATAGGTTTCGAAATATTCTATAGTTCTGTTGTGTTTTGTTGGAAAATATAACTCTTTTTTTTCGACCATAGGAAAATTAAATTATGATGATCCGATTGCGTATTATAGTTCAACCATTTTCAATTGCAGAAGCTATTTCTATAAGGAGCAAATCAAAAACTCACTTCGCGTATATGCGGAGTAACGGAACGAAAAATAATGTGCACTACTCGTTAACATTCTCCGTCACCGAACGGAAGATCAAAAGAAGATCATAAGAGCCGACAGTCAACGAGAGTTTGAGTGACAGCTGTCTAGTTCTACAGCAGATCCCCCTGAGCCAATCAAAATGGACCGCAAGCCAATGATTGTAGGTGTGTCGATACGTTGAGACGCCAAGCAAACTAATAAATCACGAGTTATATTCGAGTTTCAAGAGGTCTGATTGGATAAAAGCTAGTAGGTATCTGGTCTGGGATCGAAATAGGTTTTAAGATATTCTATAGTTCTGTTGTGTTTTGTAGGAAAATATGACGGTTTTTTTTCGACCATCGGAAAATGAAATTATGATGTTCCCATTCCCTATTGCCTAAATCATCAACTTTCATTGGCAATATTACACTGTAATGAATTAATCTTAAGAATTAATGAAAATTGGTGAAAAAACTTCAATTCCACTGAGTCTTACTACTACTGGCGTTCCTCAAGGCTCAATCCTACGACCGTTGCTATTCATGATGGATACAACAACTTTATCAACTCATCTATCACATTGTAAATCTCTCTTTTATGCAGATGATACGCAAATTTAGTATTATTTTAGTCATGATAATATACAGGAGGCTTGTACTGTTCTCAATGAAGAAATAGCAAATTCAAGAGATCACTGTTTGATTATGAATCCTGTCGAATTGCTGGTCTTTGATAACAAAAACTATCGAAATCGGCAAAGAGAACGAATAAATATAAGAATTGCTCGAAATCGTTGATTCAGCGAGAAATTTGGGACACCGAAATAAGATTTAGTGTGCATGTGACAAAAACCGAGAGGAAGGCTTATTGCAATCTAAGTTATACTTTAGTCTTGAGTTACTTCAATTTCGCCAAAATCGATCCAAATCGCATTCAACTAGGCATAATGCTTGTGCTCGAGTCATCTACGATATTTGAAAACTATTACACAGATTCCGAGTGGTCGACGATGAAACAAAATTGGATTCTACACTCATAACTTGATCAATCCAAATCCAAATAAATATATTTGGGAGGCTACTGTTTAGACATGATGTTCATTCATTAAACACCAGATACAGGTACCGTTTGACTTATCCAAAGCATTGTATTTCACTTTACCAGAGCTCATTTCCACACATTGCCACTAAAATTTATAACGCCTTCCCTGACAGGCTAGGAATCATGAATTAAGTGAAATTCAAAATTACATTAAGAAAAATAATATTTGAAGATATGATAGATCTATAATTTTTTATTACTCTGTGCCATTTGAACAAATTCGCTTATTTTTTCATAATATTAGTATTTTTATGCTTATATTTTCCTTCAATTCTTCCTATCTATTTAGTCAGTCCATTTTCAATGTTTTTGTTATTTCTCTGGACTTTGTCATAAACATAGTGTTCATATAGTTCACAACTATCACTTGTATCAATAATGAATATGAATATTTTGTTTGGTTTTGATATGTAATCAATATGAACATAGCATCTAGTTATATTCTGGTTTGAAAGGCGGATAGTCGTGATTGAATTCCGAAAATTGATTATTGAATAGAAAGATAGTGACTCAAGTTTATTTTCGAGTCGCAAATGATTCCACGTCTGATTTTATGAAACCCTGTTCATATTTTTAATAAATTTATCCAACCTGTTAATTTTTTGGGAATATGAATGAATGAATGAATATGAATATTTATTCTCATAAGTTAAGTTTACAATAATTTCACAATCACATATAGAATAAATATGGAAATCCCACAGAAGGGTAAACATGTGCGTGGGATTCAGTATTGTTTGAATCAAATATTGAAAAACTAATTCATATAAATGAATAAAATTTAAGTAGGATTGGAAAAGTGTGTCACAAAACTTCATCTACTTCCCCATTACAGTAGTATAATAGATCGTATTCTACAGTGCTTCTCAAAAGTCCCCTCCACCCCTCTTATTTTTGGAACGATTATACATAAACAAGTGAAATTTGGAAACTGAATATTAAAGGTTTTAAACTTTCCTACTAGTGATGATAGATGACGAAATCGTCAAAGATGACGTCACAAGGCCATTGTGACCAATAATTTTAAATGGAACCCTACGGCAAGCGATACCTCTTTTGAAAGGTATCGAAAAAACCTATTCAATGATTCTAATTTTGTTTTTGTTTATGGCAGTTTTGGCAACTCGCTTTAAAAAAACGCAAAGCTGTGATGTATCAAATCAGTTAATACTAAAATTCTAAATTCAAGCTCCGCCTCTGGATAGTTGTCAAATAAGCTGACGTTTTCGTTAGTCTCCCTAATTCGACGTTTAACTGTTTTAGCAGCTTTTGGTACTTTTAATATTTTTGTACATTTTAATAATTTGTTAAACTGTTGTGAGCCGAACGTTTAAGTGCTTCAAGAAGCGAATAGGTACGTGCTTTAGGTGATAAAGTAGCAGCGATCCTAATTCTTGGTGAAACTGGACAAAATATTCATGCAGCAGAACACATTTTTAATGAGAGGTTTCCCGATCGCCCCGTTCCGAGGACTCATTTAAGGGAGCTTCTTCGTAAGTTTGAAACAACGGGTAGTATAAATGATGCGAAACGATCTGGCCGACCACAAATTTCTGATGAGAAAAAAATTTATATACTGGCAGAAGTAATAGTTAATCCTACTTCTTCACAGGGTGTTGAAAAAAAACAAATTTCATCTATACAAATTAAAAATGGTTCATCAACTCTCAGAAGACGACCCAGACCGAAGACTAGAATTTTGTGAAAATATGGAAACTCAAATTAACCAACAGCCAGACTATGTCAAAACAATTTGTTTTAGTGACGAAAGTACTTTCTATCTAAATGGAAATGTAAATACACAGAATGTGAGGTATTGGAGTGACGCAAATCCTCACCTGTTTCGTGAAACACATACCCAATTTCCCCAGAAGGTGAATGTTTGGGCAGGTATCCTGGGAAACCACATCGTTGGGCCTCTTATTTTAAATACCAATTTAACTAGTGAGGTTTATCTGGAGCTGTTGCAAAACCCAATAGAACCGTTAATCCATGAAATTTTGGAAGATAATCCAGATGAATTCGGCAATTTGGAAATAGGATGGTGCTCCTCCACACTATTACGGTGCAGTAAGACGGTATTTGGATGAGGAATATCGTGGTAGATGGATTGGACGACGAGGTTCAACGGATTGGCCAGCTCGATCACCGGACCTCACACCTTTGGATTTTTTTCTGTGGGGGTACCTTAAATCGAAGGTTCACGCCACTGAACCTGACAATATTGACGTTTTGAAACAACGTATTGTTGCAGAATGTGAGGCTGTTTCCGCAGACACATTTGCAAAAGTACGAGAAGAGTTTGAAAATAGGATATTTCACTGTCAGGGAATAAATGGAGGTCACTTCGAGCAATTCCTTTAAGTAGATACTGATTCTTAAATCTGTAATTAATATCATACTGAATGGAATTTAAATTTTGATGTTTACTAATGAGCCATTAAAACTGCCATAAACACAAACAAAATTAGTATCATTGAATAGGTTTTTTCGATACCTTTTAAAAGAGGTGTCGCTTGCCGTAGGGTTCCATTTAAAATTATTGGTCACAATGGCCTTGTGACGTCATCTTTGACGATTTCGTCATCTATCATCACTAGTACGGAAGTTTACAACCTTTAATATTCAGTTTCCAGATTTCACTTCTTCATGTATAATCGTTCCAAAAATAAGAGGGCGGGGGGGGGGACTTTTGAGAAGCACTGTATATCAATTATCACTAATATATCTTGATGGGTATTACACTAATATATGAATGAATACATTATTATTATGATTATGATGATGATGGTGATTATTATTAATTATTAATATTCTTAGAAAATACGATGAATGTGAAGTCTATTTGTTTTACCATTAGAACTCTAATATTTCTACAGCATCTCCTTCGTCAGTTATATAGTAAATTCTTGTTATATTGCTTCAGAGGAACAGAAATACTGCATTGCAGGCTCTGGGAATTGGCCAGGATAAACAAATGGAAAACTGGCAAAGTCCCTAAGACCAATCACTCTCGTGTTCTTTGGACTCTAGAGAAGCTGGTGGATAGCCACATAAAGGGCGGCACTGTTGAAAAAAACTATTGCATATTGACTACAGACCGCCTGTCCAACAGAAACAACTGGTAGAAAAAGTGGAGAGCAAGCTGTAAAACAAACTTGGTAATGAGATGGGTGGACTTGGAAGAACTGAATATCAACCATTAAAAAGTCGCTATAGTAACATTCACTCAAAGAGAGAAACCAGGAATCCTAGGGCACATAAAACTTCGGGAAGAAACTCTACAGACTGAGAGAAAATCGAAACTTCGCTAATTGTTGCCAGACACTCCTTTGAGAAAAAATGGCAACTAAGACCATCGATCTCCCCAATTCAATGGCTCATAAACAGCCTCAGCAAAGTTCCCGTGCAAGAGCGTATTGAAGGAGGTGGTAGTAGTTAGTTGTCCACCCTGTATACATAAATTGTGCAGGTTTTTGGAACATATTGCACACAGCTTTCTTCTTTGTTTCCAACTATAGTTTGGCGACGACGATTAAGATAATTATTGGAGTCAGTAGATCAATAAGTACTAGGAGATGGGTTAACGACGGTGAGGCGCTCCCATATCGGTCCCATTCTATAATAAATTGTTAAGTCTCCGGCGATTTTTGGCAAATGTCAGTACTATGATAATCAGCAGCAAGCAGCAATCAACGCTAATGAACGGGTCCCCATCACTTTATCAATGAATTGTTACTCCAATTGATTTCCTTCGAAAAGAAGATATTATCAGCGTATTGTGTATATATCGTTGCAATATATGGTATATTCAGTGGACATTTATGAATTCAGTATCGGTCCCATTGATTTATGCGATTCTTGAACCGATACCGTATTATTGCTTGCAATGCGAACGCTGCAAGAATAAATTCTTTCACAGTATTATACGTGATGAGGCAGTTATCCAAAAGTACTAGTGTTGAAGTAAATACAATGTGAATTGCTGTAAATTTCAAAGCAGCTCCTAAATGGAGTTAAAAAAGGAAACATTATCAATTGAAAAGAAAGATTTTTTTATCAGTGAGAAAACAAACTTCTCGCTTTTTCTAAATCGCCGACGTTTCGATCTTTATTTTAGATCTTTCTCAAGGCTTTCAAAGTCGTGGAAGTCTATGATAGTACAAATTTCTGACAAACACGTTTATAATTAAGTGAATGAATAAAAACGAACAGTAACTGTA
Organism: Gonioctena quinquepunctata; assembly: GCA_018342105.1. NCBI lineage: Eukaryota > Metazoa > Arthropoda > Insecta > Coleoptera > Chrysomelidae > Gonioctena > Gonioctena quinquepunctata. The sequence goes on from JAFIRS010000343.1 coordinate 678,312, forward strand.
AACATGTTCCCTCTTCCCTAAAAGGTAGTACATCCACACACACACACACACATATATATATATATATATATATATATATATATATATATATAAAACTAGGGATATTGGGGTAAGCAGCAATGAAAAAGTTAACTCTTAACGATTTATCCAAGCTTTCGGAAATGTTTATTTCCATCATCAGGAAGAAACTTTGTTGAGGTTGGTTTCAATGATGTTAAATCTAACATAGTGATACAAAAGAAAAAAACAAAGATCAAGGAATAAAACGAAGTTCAAAGTTACTACAACCACATTAGCATTGTGGTCTGACAAGTGAAGCTGACAGGTTAGGAATCCTAGATGAATATGTTTAACATCATTGAAACCAACCTCAACACCTTGTTTTTTACCTAACTAGTCAGCAAATACTTCCCACATATATATATATATATATATATATATATATTACATTATTTTAAAGTTTACCTGAAGATGACATAAACAATGTCGAAACTTCGAATGGAATATAGACTGACTAAGGCCCTTATTCCGAGAAAATAAAGAATATAAACATATGTGGTCAAGAAATTAAGAAAAAATATATATATAATACACACTCCGCAAATTATAGATGTCGCATCTATAATTTGTGCATTTTATATTTTTATCCTTGCCGGTACACTGTTAGAAATTTTTGTAAAATTTCAGTTGTTTTGCAATGCAACATATGAGTAAAATTACAAATCAGTGTATTGCCAATACAAAATATAATGCAATTCGAGTAATATACCAAGACATGTGAGGAAACCTACTGAGATGGGTCTCAATTTTACAATCTCATGTAGTAACCCACGTATTGTAATTTTACCTAACTGTTGGTCAGATTCCAATCAAATGTTTTTAAAATTCACAGACATTGTTTGTGACTTGATTTACTACTATTTTTGATATCGGTAATTATTCTTGGAACTCGAATCTGTAGTCATCTGACCATTTGTTCGCTTTATTTATCAATTTTTGATGAGAACTAAATTGTATAGTAAATTTACGATGCAATATACTGAAATTACAAAACATTTTCAATCAAACTTTCAACCAAAATTACAACACCTGTATTGTAATATTGCTAAACAAATTTCTGATAGATGTTTAGTAAAAATGCAACAAATATGTTGTAATTTTTTAAAACTAAGTTGAATTGAATTGTGTTGTAAATTTACAATCCAGCATACTGAAATTAGAAAACATTTTCAATCAAATTCGTTTAATGAAATTACAACATTTGTATTGTAATTTTACTAAACAAATTCCCGATAGATGTTTAGTAAATTTCAACAAATGTTTTATAATTTTACTAAATGGAGTTGGAATAAGTCGTGTAGTAAATTTACAAAGCTGGATATTATTATTACTTTATTGTTATGCATGAAAACTTCCAACGTTTTTTTTGTAAAATTACCATAGAAATTTCGAGAAAGACCACAAACCGTCCTGATGATTGGGAAACCGTAAAACAGCTGTAGGCGGATGGTGGGCTCCCTTGAAGTTGAAACAAAACTCTCATTCTTCTTTATATATATATATATATATTTCATTGCCTCGAAGCAGGAGTATACAGTGCTAGTCAAAAGTCCCCTCCCCCCCTCGTACCTTTTGAACGGGTATACTTATAATAATGAAATTTGGAGGGTGGAAATGAACGGATGTAGGCTTCTCAACTGGTCATAACAGGTGACGCAATAGTCATAAATGACGTCACAAGGCCACTGTGACCAATAATTTTAAATGGGACCCTATGGCAAGTGACAGCTCGTTTGAAAGGTATTGAAAATACCTATTCAGTCATACCAATTTTGTTTGGGTTTCGGCTGATTTTGATTGATAAATTGAAGAAATACGAAAATTATAGTTTCGCATTTAATTAATAAAGATTTACGAACCAGTTCTTATAATAAGTGTTCAAAATGTGCTCCATCTACTTCCTGGCAGTAATGCATCCTATTGCTAAACTCTTGTCGTACTCGTCCCAGTGTGTCAGCGGAAATTGCCCTACATTCTTCAACAATTCGTTGTTTCAGAATGGCAATACTGTCAGGTGCTGTAGCGTAAACCTTAGATTTCAAGTACCCCATAGAAAAAAATCTAATGGTGTAAGGTCCGGTGACCGAGCTGGCCATTCGATCGAACCTCGTCGTCCAATCCATCTACCACGATATTCTTCATCTAGGTAACGTCTTACTGCACCGTAATAGTGTGCAGGAGCACCATCTTGTTGAAACGTTATTTCCAAGTTGTCGAATTCATCTGGATTATCTTCTAGAATTTCAAGAATTAACGCCTCAATATCATTTTGTAACATCTCCAGATACAATTCACCGGTTAAGTTAGCATTGAGAAAAAGAGGCCCAACTATGTGGTTTCCCAAAATACCTGCCCACACATTTACTTTTCTGGAAATTGAGTATGTTTTTCACGAAAGATGTGAGGATTTGTGTCACTCCAATACCTCACATTTTGAGTGTTAACATTTCCATTGAGAAAGAAAGTACTTTCGTCACTAAAACAAATTGTCTGTATGTAGCCTGGTTGTTGGTTCATTTTATTGGACATAGTTTCACAGAATTCTAGTCTTCGGTCGGGGTCATCATCTGAAAGTTGGTGCACCATTTTTAATTTGTATGGATGAAATTTGTTTTTAGCCAACACCCTATGTACTGTCCTTTGACTGACTTCACAGATAGACGCAACTTGGGCTGTGGAAGAAGTAGGGTTTACCACCATTTCTCCAATTATGTCAATTTTTTTGTCATCACTAATTGTTGGTCGACCAGATCGTTTGGCATCTTGAACACTACCTGATGCTTCAAACTTCCGAAGAAGCTCCCTCAAATAAACCCTCGATATAGGGCGATCGGGGTACCTCTCATTAAACAGTCGTTCCGCTGCATGGAAATTGTTTCTACATTCACCAATTATTAAGATAGCTGCTACTTTGTCGGCTACAGTACGTACCATTTTGCCTATGTAAACACTTAAACGTCTCGTTAAACAATAGCTTAGGTAAATTTTCAAGGTATAAACACTTTTGACAAGTAGAGAATTCAAAAACGTCAACCTTTTTGACAATTAACCAGAGGCGTACTTTAAAATCTTTATTAATTAAATGCGAAACTATAATTTTCGTATTTCTTCAATTTATCAATCAAAATCAGCCGAAACCCAAACAAAATTGGTATTACGAGGGGGGGAGGGGACTTTTGACTAGCACTGTATAATTCAGTTTCAAAAAACGATTCAATGACATTTCCAACGTTTCGACTGTAGCCACAGCCTTCTTCAGGAATTCAATTTGGGAAAGCTATTATCAAATGGAGCTGAATCATTCACAAACACTGTAGCATATATACGGGAAAGTTTTGTCTCCGTGACATTATATTAATTTCAGTTTTTCAATTGAGCAGTTTTATCCGGGTACGGCGATAAGACGACTTATGTGAGGAATACTTTTGGGCAGTGAGGGGTGGATCAAAGCATTTTTGATTCAGAAACCAATTCACTCCAAAGTTTCTTTCAAATTAGTCGTATTCGTAAAACCTCCAGGAATTGATTTTAAGCATTCAGTAGTTGTATAAGTTCGATAAAGAAATATGTATAAGCATGTAGGATATGGCTGACATCATCTTTCCATAAACAAATATACATTTACAATTCAGTTTTCAAAAACGGATTCATTCAGTGTGGACACTGCTTGATTATTCAAGTCCTACTATTTCCTACGCCCTCAAAATGTTAAATGATACTTACGAGTATGTATTATTCATGTTTCGAGGTCTGTTACCTTTCGATAAAAATTTAAATCATGTAATATGTTTTATCTCATCGGCAATCGATATTGTAATTGAAACGGTGGTGGGTCGCAATTCGCATTTTCAATTCAATACTCATTCATTTCCGAAGATACAGGCGTAATTTGAGGAAATTCTCTGAATATGATCGAATGGTGCGAAAAATACTCAAAGTCAACAAAGGTACATCAAGAACATGGGAAAAAAATATTTAATATTTGCATCGCTGGAAGCAGGTATTTTCTTTTAAAATAATAATAATAAATGTCTTCATTTCCACATTCGAAGTACATTGAAGGACAATTATAAAAAATATTAAAATAAAGATAGAGAGGAAATCTCAAGGGGAAGTTCACCAATTGGTGCTCTACCACTTAACCCTTGTTGTAGTAAAGTTTTATATTATTTTACCTACCTAATCTAAGCCTACCTAACCTAAGCCTATCTAATCTAAACCTAAACTTTTTGGGTCACTTATTATTTCCTTATTTAAAAATCAACTGTTTAATCATGCTCAAAAAAAAGATAAAAAAATAAAGAAAAAGTAAACAATGTAGAAAAGGAATATAATTAGTGGCAATTGTTCAGTAAATGTGTTTTGAGTTTATTTTTTGAATTTGATAATATTATACAGTGCGCGCGTAAAGTATGGAAACATGAAGATATCTTTGACACCCCGTAAGATACAATAAAAAAATGTTGGTTATGTATATTAGATGGACCAGCGATTTTAAATTTCATATTTTCGCCGTTACCAAATGAACAGTTTCTGAGATATACGAACAATATGTTTATTTTTAAATGGGACAATCCGAATATTTTACAATTTTCTGTTACAGTTTTTTATTGCCAATGCAACATACAAACTGTTAATGGTCAATATTGACCATTAATTTCAAGAAATTAGGAAAATTATTTTTATTGCAATCGTTGATATTAACATAAAGAGAAAATAAAATGGGCCACTTGGTATTTGTTAAAGTTTAAAAAAGTATTTGCTGTTTTTATTGGGACGTTTGATGTGACTTGAGTGGATGAACAGAAAAGGTTATAAATAACCTCAACATACATATTCAGAAGTATAAATACGAAGAAATACCATTTTAAGCATTCGGGCCTTTCCCGATTATTTACATATCTACCTCTTTCACAATAAGTGACGGAAGTTTCTGAAAATAAACCTAATACACTGAAAATAAATCAAGCCGTATCCGGTACTGTTGTATATATTTATAAAACTAACGTTTTATTTGTGATACACCGTCTACACTGGGAATTCCTCTATTTTTGTGGCTTTTATTACTTCATATCGGTGACATATTTATGAATTATCGTGAAACGTGCAGGGAAACAAAATGATATTATTAATCATCATTGTGTTTACGGATAAATTACGAAATATTATAAAATCCTCTATAAAATCCCCAATAGACGGAATGCATATACAGTGCGCGGCTAAATTAAGGAACAAATTGGATATTTCGCAAGAAATGTACTTTTGACAAAAAAAGGTCAAATTTTTGTTTGTAAATGCCGATTTTTTAATGTATATTCTAAAGAGGTTATGTCACTGGTTTTGACGTGGTGACGTAATCGGTATTTTTTTTAAATTGAAATAGATGTCTTGTGATACTTCATCTGAAAGGTCTTCCAATACTGCATTCGATGATAATAAATAATTTGATTTGTTTATACAGGGTGAATAAAAATTGATATTTTATTTCAGTAAGAGAATAACTTTATATCCAACAAAATACAACATTTAAATAAGATGTTCAAAATGCCATCCACCACAAGAAAAAATACCAATTTTTATGACCCCAACTGGTTTGGTCTGGGTATTGATCGTATGTCAGTCAGGATATGTAATTATACATTATAGACATATTATTATTATTATTATTATTATTAACTAACTATAACATTAGCATGAACATATAAAGTGAAACACAGCTATTATAAAATAGCATCTTAAAAGTTGTTGTGAAAACGTGGAGATCAAAAGATTGCGCTAATCCATGTGTGTAAAAGGAAATCAATATTGGAATTGACAATTGACAGTGACATGACATCCAAAAGTGCTTTTTTTCAAATCTGCATCACTTCTGAAATTACAAAAGTTAATTCTCATTTATTATTGATAATATGGATAGCTGAACAAAATGTATGGTGAAAGTTAGAAGAAAACACCTTGTGAATCATTGTTCCCAAGCCATGCCGTCACGAAATGTTTCGTTACCCTAACCATTTTTGCAGTTTTTTTGCTGTCTAGTTCCAAAACATGCATGCGCGATTGAAGTCCAGAGATTATGTCAATTCAGCATTCAATTTCCAAGCCATAGTCACAACTCTCAATATATTTTGACGCTAATTGATCGTCCATAATAATTTTTAATGCAATTTAGAAAATACTAATTGACTTTTGAACCATTAGCTCAAGGCAGTGAATTATAAATAGTACAAAGCATGGACGTAGCAGCAATTTTTGTAGGAAGATGAAATGTTTTCTCTTTCTCTCTAATAATTCTGCTAAAAATATTCAGTTTTGTCAAAGTATATGTGTAACATCTATGAGGCAGGTCAAGACAAAACAATCACGATCAGATGATCATATCCGTGCTGATTTACTGAAGCAATTTGAAAATGAAAAAAAATCGGTGTATGAACACAGAGTGTTTCCCAAAAATTATGAAAACAGGGCTTAGTAAACCATTATACGAAAGCGTTGTTAGAACAAAAACCTCACATGTATCTAAAATAATTATAAAAGTAGTATATAAGAAACTTTGTTAACAAACATGTTATTTCAAAAAACCACAGATTTAGGAAAGGAAGATCTACTGAATATGCTTTAACTTTCTCTGTCTAAGATCCACTTTATGCATATCGTAGATCATTCTAAAGCATTTGACACTATGACCTCTAAAAAAAATCTAGTGATGAAAGAAAATATTTAATCCCAAAAAATATCTAGAAGATTGATTGGAATTACTAGTGAGTTTATTACTGCCTCCTAACTAAGGAGTTCCACAGGGAGCAGTTCTTGGACCACTACTATTCCCCAATTTTCCCAAACGGACTCGAAATCAAAGGAAATATTTTGTGTTTTGCCGATGACAGAGTCATTCTATATAAATCGACTGCATGGCAAATGTATTTTTAACTAAGGCCCAGATCAGTTCAATGAGGCTCAAGTCAGGGTGGTATGTTGGCAATCTTAATTAAAACGATATGTCCATGTTCTTGGAATTATTTACTAAATTTGTGTTCCTTAAATATATTACTATACTGTTCCATCAATGGTTATTATGATAAATGTATTTATTATTGCCATTTTTGTTGGATCACTAACAAAAAATATATAAATACATTCAGAGATATAAAAATAAATGTTCAATTTTTATAGTGGCGTTAGTTTCGATTGTTCTTCCACTTGAAAATCTGTGGGGTGTTTAGAAAATTATGTTATTGTGGACCTATCGAAGATTTTTTGAATTTTGAGCAAAATCGATGTTCCCCACATTTTTAAGATATTCAGATACCGAATTGTATATTTTGCATATCTGGAAGCTGAAGCTGCATCTGAAAAATTATAACCTGATATCTGGCTGAATTGATAAATTATTGTTTCTTACATTGAGGTTAGGCACTGTTCTATAAGTAATTTTCCATGCAGATATGAATGAGTTTTGCTCACAATTAACTTGTTACATATTTAACAATTTTTTTTCGGATTTCTCTGTCGCTTCCTGATGCCTTAGATGAGTAGCAAACATGAATTTTAAATATTTTGTGTATTTTTTCTCTATTGACTGGTTGAAAATTAATGTTTGAAATTGCCTTAGGCTACAAATGTTTCTCAATATGGAAAAGGCAAGTTGATTGATTTTTTTGACATATTTTTCGAATTTTAATTCCGCATCTAGTATAACACCCAAACATTTTTCTTCCACAACCACTTCGAGGTGCTTATTGTGGATATTTATACCAACAGATGGCATGGTTGGTCAGTGCTTTTACTCATTAACCTTTAGGCAATGATTTGTGGATGTTTTTGTGGAAGGCTTTGTCAGGCTGTAATAGAGCTAGGTACCAATGGCATAAAAATGGATTTCGCAAAATGAGATGTGTGATTGGCATTAAGTAGGGGCCCCAAGATGGAGACTTGTGGTACAGCTGAAAAAAGATTGAGATATTAGCAGTTGATTCTATCTAAACTAACTTTCAACAAAGATTCTATTGAAAAATTACCATTGTGGTTCAATATATTCAATAATAAATCAAAATTGATTTTATCGAATTCTCGGCTAATGCGTACAACCAATCAGCAACCCAGGCCTAATAAATATGCTTCAAATGAAGTAGTTTGTTATTAACCAATTTATTTTTACCTTACCTTGAATTTGAATTCGAAACAGGATTTTCGATAACATTGTGATATCTGCATCATCTATTACTATAGCAGCATTTTGTGGTGAGTTTGGTTTTAACATTGTTTTGAGCCATTTTTCATAATTCGCTTGGTTCATATCAGTATAATAGTCAGCAGATTTCGATGTAGAAGCGCACACCAATACATTATAAGGAATGAAGTCCATAATATCACCGGGACACACTATAATAATAGTAGGTTTGAAAGAAATTTGTATTTCGTGCAAAATTATTTTTATTTTAAATCGTAGAGGCTTGACTATATATAGTCATCATCAGCCACTGCAAGTAGTATATCTAGAAATTGGTATAATATTTGCATTTTGAAGATGAAGATTTTAGTTACTTACTCGTCAGTTTACGGAAGTCATCAAAAAGTTCAGTTTGTATAATAGGTAACCTTTGGTACATATACATGTTCAAACATTTCTTAAACACTCAAGTTATAAATTGATGTAATTCATTATTTAAATTGATTCACATGGTTTCATGGAAGTCAATGTGAAGTGAGGAAGGAAACGGATGTTGTCGTTGACAATGACAAGAGTGACACATGACCTCAGAAACATATTATACAGAAGGTGGTAAACGTAGATGACTTTATTCCATTTTGGAGTGAAGAAGAGTGAAGAGTGAAAAAGTGTTCTCAGAGTGCAAGTTGGCTAGGAACAAATGCTAAAGCCTAGCCTAGCCAACTTCCACTCTGAGAACCCTTTTTCACTCTAGAGTCACACTTCTTCACTCCAAAATGGAATAGAACGTCATCTACGTTTACCACCTTCTGTATAATATGTTTCTAAGGTTCCAAGTCGTGTGTCAATCTTGTCATTGTCAACGACAACATCCGTTTCCTTCTTCACTTCGACATTGACTTCCAGAAACCATGTGGAATTCAATTTTAAAATAATGAATTATATCAATTTATAACACTTGAGTGTTTTTTAAGAAATGTTTTAACATGTTATATGTACCAAAGGTTTTTACCTATTTTATACAAACTGGAAACTGTTTTGATGGACTTCTTGTAAACCTGACGAGTAAGTAACCTAAAATCTTCATCTTTCAAAATGTCAAAATATTTTATACACAATTTCATTAGGTATTACTTACTTGCAGGTAAGCACTGATGATGACTATTATATAGTCGGAAGCGCTCTGCTACGATTTATAAAAATAATTTTCCACGAAATACAAATTTCTTTCAAACCTACTATTTCATTACGTGCACACAGCTCCAAAAAACTTCAATACGTTATAATAAGTCTCTTCTACTTGGAAATGTTGAAATACAATCATTTTTCACTCATTTACCGCTTTGACCGAATATGCCGATCAAGGCGGAGATTTATTTCTTTACTTCAAATGTAACTTTGCCTATTTTTGTTTGAATATGTTTTTTCCCTGCTGCTTCTCCGTAATAATATTGTGTCTGGTTATAAAACTAATAAGTCTATCCATATATGCATATGCAAAGATTTTCGAGAATGCTGGATATAACGTCACTGGCCTATAGTATTCCATATTCAAAATCCAGTCCAATCAATGTGAGAGACTAGTCATCATCAAGAAATGAATGGATGATGGGTCGTATTCAAGAGATTTATCCAGGCAAGGATGGCATTGTACGAGTAGCAAAAATAAAAACAAAAAAAGGTCTTTGTACGAGACCTGTGGTGTATGTATTCTTCCGACCACTGGTGAAAATTGAAGATCTTCACTAGGCGGAGAATGTTAAAGACGTACTGTATAGTTTTTTTTTTTATGGTTTTTGACAATGAATGAAGTTTTTGGTACCACAATGTAGGAAATCGTATATCAATTCCAAAAATATGTATCATGCCATAATTAGCCTAAGTGGTTTGTGCCTACGTCAAGAAATATGACAAAAAAATGTGGGAGAACGTTTTGCACAGATTCGCGAAAACTCCCACTGCGAACTCATCGAAGATTTTTCTGGGGATCTTTTGACGATGTATATAAAGAAAGGATGAAAAAAAGGAGATTTTGGAGTGGTATTATAATTTTTCAGGTTATCAGAAATTTGCAGGTCTTTAAAGTGAAATATAGGCCATATCTCAAGAAAAAACATAGAGTAATTCTGATGACACCAATCAATTCAAAATGGTCGATGTAGTATATGTTCAGATTTTCGAAAAAAAAAAATGTCCCCTAAATTTGACTGAGAAATAAAGTAATCCGATCGACTAGTTTTTAGAACCAAAATGTAGGAAATCGTATCCCAATTCCAAAAATATGTACCATGTCACAATTAGCCTAAGTAATTCGTGCCTATGTCAGGAAATATGACAAAAACATTTGGAAGCACGATTCAGAATGGTCAATTTAGTATATGTTCAGACTTTCAAAAAAACTCGACAATTTTTTATTTCTGAAAAAATCGTGTATACCCCTAAATTTGACTGAGAACTAAAGTAATCCGATCGACTAGTTTTTGGTACCAAAATGTAGGAAATCGTATACCAATTCTAAAAATATGTATCATGCCATAATTAACCTAAGTAATTTGGGCCTATGTCAGGAAATATGATAAAAAAAATGGGGAGCACGTTTTGCACAGATTCTCGAAAACTCCCACTGCAAACTCATCGACGATTTTTCTGGGGACCTTTCGACGATGTATATAAAGGAAGAGTGAAAAAAAGGAGATTTTGGAGTGGTATTATAATTTTTTCAGGTTTTCAGGAATTTGCAGGTCTTTAAATTGAAAGATAGGCCATATATCAAGAAAAAAATTAGATAGAGTAATTCTGATGACACCAATCGATTCAGAATGGTCGATTTAGTATAAGTTCAGATTTTTGGAAAAAAAAACATAATATTTTATTTCCAAAAAAATCGCGCAAGGGGTATACCCCTAAATTCGACTGAGAATTAAAGTAATCCGATCGATTTTTTCATGTTTTCTGACAATGAATGAAGTTGAGAAATTTTAATAAGTCAAGTGCTAAACAAAATAACAGAAAAGGCTTATGTAGCTGGTTTATTTTATTAAATAACTTACAGTATACAATGAGACAATTTTGAGAACGACAATATATATTTTCTGAAAAAAATATATTCTTATTTCTATGTTGTCAAGAAAAATAGTTCTCGATCATATGTGGCTCCCTCCAAATAAACGCAGGTGTATTAATTTATATATTGTGCTTTACTGTAAGCGGATGTTTGTCTTTTCGCATGCCCACAAATGAATAATATCAGTGGATTTCAACTGCGAAAGAAAATCTACAACGTACGCCAATGGATAATTGAAAATTTTCCGCTAAAGTGGTCTTTTCATTAGACAGCTGTCCCTGTACGTATTCGTTCCACCTCCGCTTGGCATAAAAGCTTTATTAGCGTCAGTATAATCCATGTTATCTCGAAAAATATCCGATAGAATGTAAAAGGGGGTGACAAGAGCACTACTAAAGAGGACATACACCGCAGGCAATGAAACGGGAATCGAATTTGGCGTTCGCTTAGTACAACGCTTTTTCCGGCCAGAAGGCATTTTCGAGAATCGGAACGTCAAATGTTGGAATGTGCCTTTCTTCATCACATGATAGGAGAGAGACGAAAATAAGTGTGGGATAAACTTGAGATCACGTAAAGGGATGAAATATTGAAAAGGTTCAGGAGAAAATATTGTTCTGAGGAAAGTTAAAACTGAAGCAGTAGATTTGTTTTTGGAAAATGAAATTATGTCTAATGACTTCAAGGGCGGGTTGTGTCACCTCTGATCATCTTTGGTTTTGCTAACTGTAGGTTCTCTCTCTTTTTATTACCATGATCTCGAAAGAGAGAAAACCTGTAGTTAACGTTTACCAAAGGATGACCAGTAGTGTTACAACTCGCCCTAGAGTCGGGTTGTATGGACAACATCATCAGTGGAGTCCCTGTTAACATGCCCTGTCATATTTTTGATCAAAATAATGATACGCCACTGTATTTTTTCCAAATGAATTTATTTTTTGTAGTTGTTCTCTATCTTTTCATGAAAATGTACTCTTGCCTTTTTTTCGTCCGGTGGACGGTTTTCGATTTAGAAAATAAAATACATTCATTTGCTTGTCCCTATTCGATTTTTTCTCTTAGTCATAATTTCACAATTGTGGTAACCAAAGGATCTAGGCAAGATTTTTATGATTTTTCGGTAACTATTATTTAGTTTTTGTAATGAGTACGCATAAAAATACATTTTTTATTTTTAAAAACATAACTATTATGAACAAAAAATACCAAAATCAAATTGTCTGTTCAAAATATCCGCCTCCTGCAAGTATGCACGCTTCAGCCCTCCTTGTCATTGGCTCGCGTACTCTTTGGAAAATTCCTGGAGTATTTCTTATTGCTTCACAGGAAACTATTACGTGGTTTCGCAATTCTTTCTCAGTTAGATTTGGTTGACTGTACACCAAAGTCCCCAACGAAAATAATCAAGACTGTTTAAGTCTGGGGATCTAGCTGGCCATGACTCTGTTCCCCCACGACTTATCCAGCGATTATGAAAGTTTTGGTTTGAATATTCGCGTGCCAGAGCACTAAAATGAGTAGGTGCACCATCGTGCAAAAACCACATGCGATTTCGCATTAAAACAAGAACATCTTCCGACAGAATTCGCAAATTATCTTCAAGAAATCGGCAATAATTATGTCGATTCAATCTGCGTGGTAAATAACAAAGGTCCAATTAGGTAATCTCCAATAATTCCAGCCCAGTCATTTAATGAAAACTGCTCCTGGTGATGAGATTCCACGGTTGCATGAGGATTTTCCTCGGCCCAAAAATGATTATTATGAAAAAAAATTTGACAGTTCTAACAACCATTCAAATTTTGTCATTTTGTGTCATATGAAACAATTTCACCCAATCATGTCAACATTACACTGATAGTTGCATTCAGTGCAATTATCAATCACTATGACAACACGATTGAGTTTGACAACTTCATTCCAAATAAATTTCAAAATGTCACGTTTTGGCAATGCAAATGTTCAAAGTATAAATGCGCTAATTAAAGAAAAAATTCCCAGAAATACAACCTACAGTCACAAATATATTTGGGGAATATTTATGGAATTTTGCTGCGAACGAGAATATGAATTAAAAAATACATAGAAGCTTAGAAGAATTGGCGTTGATACTAAAAGATTGGGCGGTCAATATGAGAAAGGAAGACGGGACCGAATTTAAAGAAGCAACGGTGAAGACAATGTGGAACGTTTCGTGCAAACTTTTGCAAGAAAAGTACTATAATGACTATAATATTATGATTGACCCGTTTAACAATATAGTATTTAAACCAGCCCGAGATGCCCGCGATGCAATCAGGAAGAAACTACAAGCAGATCCATGTAAAGTCCAGTTCAGTTTCGTTTAATTTGTCTGAAGTTAACAAAATAATAATGCTATGGGATGAAAATACTCCTGAAGGTCTTATGCGTAAATTTTACCACATTGCTGCTGTAGAATTAGCATGGCGAGGAAGGAGAGGCAGTTGCTTGTCTGGTAGATTTTTTCAAATCGAGAAAAATAACGATGACTCTCCAACAAATCGCATTGAATACAATCCGGTGTTCAGTAAAACGTGCCAAGGTGGTTCTGAAAGCTGTACAAGTAGTAAATGGTTGGTTTCCAATAGTGAAAGACAAAGCTGCCCTGTACGTTTTTTCATAAACTGATATCAAAACGAGGCGACAATATTACCTCACCACGACTGTTCTTAAAACCAAATCGACACTGGAAAAATGAAACTGACAAATGGTACGATAATGTACCTGTTGAAAGAGATACAATGAATGGATGGACTAAATCTGCTGCTGAGGCAATTGGTTCGAATGTAAAGGACAAAAAGATAACAAATCACTCGAATAGATCAACTGCTGTTAGCGAATTGGCAAAAAGTGGTGTAGAAGAACAACAATTACTGAAAATTACTGGTAATAGCAATCAAAATTATATATAACCATACTTAAATCTCGATCAAGATCATAAATATTATGCGTGGCGATAGATCTTCTTTAGTAGAGAACAGCAACGAATCTAATGTTAAGTTAATTTTTAATGATTGTACTTTCACTAACTGTACTTTTAATAAATAAATAAATGTACCATTGTGTTGAGTTATAAATGTTTTTGTCAAAAAAATGTCCGCCGAATATCCCTCGGACATTGACAAATGCCTCATAATTTTATGACAAATTTCTCAATTTACCAAGGAACGAGCTTTCGATTGTCATAAAATTATCTCGTCTATTATCAATGTCCTAAGGATAATACTACTGAAAATTTCTGATCCTGTCTTCGTCCGTGAATAAAATATCCCTGTCAAATAAAGGATTTTCGGTAACTTTTTGGAGAAACCATTGGCAGAAATTCACTCGTAACGGAAAGTCTCGAGGAAGTAGAGCCTGAACCCGTTGAATGTGATAGGGATATAATAAATTATAATTAAGAATCCTCCATACTAGAATATGGGCGATATTCAAATTATTCAGGATTTTCGTCAACAGAATTTAAAACAGCTACCTCGAAGGCTGGAGTTCTTGCAGTCCGATGTGCTCCTTTCAAGTGATGATTTGGCTCAAAACTTCCTGTTTCACATAACCTTCTGTGGGTGCTTGAAATCGTTCGAGTATCAGAAACCATTCTATTTGGGAAGCGCTCTTGATACAGTCGCCTGGCTTCATATGCGTTCCCGTCAGCAAGCCCATACAAGTAATGCATGTCTGCTAATTCGGTATTAGTAAAATTTACCATATTTTTTTTTAATAAACAAGTTTTTATAACGTAAATAATATCACGTATCTAGCTACAGAAGTGTCAAAATTGTTTATGTTGAAAACAACGAAATGTGTTCTTAGCATACTAGATCTTTCTAGACCACAAGATAATCCTACTACTCTTCAATGGCTGATTTCGCAAAGGGACAAGCAAATGAATGCATTTTATTTTCTAACACAAAAACCGTTTGCCGGGAGAAAAAAAGTCAAGAGACTATTTTCATGAGAAGATAGAGGACAATTACAAAAATAATATTTATTTGGAAAAAATACAGTGGCGTATCATTATTTTGATCAAAAATATGACAGGGAAGCCACTGATGAAAATTAAGAAATCCTTTATCATAGAAAAAAATTTATCTTTATGCGTACTTTCCATGTACCATTATTTAAAAAAAACAAAGCTGTTTAAGAGATATTGGGGAAGAACTAATTTTTCTGTTAAATTTCAACATCCTGTATCTCAGAAATGAAGCGGTTGCGGATCTATGTTCATATGAAGATTTTCTTAAAATCATCCAAGGATTATCCTTTCAGGATCAGCATTCAATTATGAAACACCTGTATGGAAGTTAAAATAGGTAAAAGCTTGAATCAATTAAAATTGTATTTCATTCATGCTGAAGTTCCACCCACATTACCAAAGTAAATACCTACAATCTCATTCATGTTCAAACGATTTCACAACTCAAAGAATGCAAACTTACAATATGTAGGATATTGTCTGACGCCATAGTATATTTTCGTTCCATCAGGAACGAAGTAACGCAATAAATTCAACCGCTTCCTGGTTATATATTTCCCTGAAGTTGGGGGACATGTTATTCTTCGTTGAGCAATTAGATACACAAAAGTTTTATGTACTTTCGAGTGAAATTTCTTCAAACAATGCATCGTGATTTACCACATTTTATCTCCTTCAACACACACACATGAGTTGCGAGAGGTGTTTGCATTGTAGCGTACGCAAATCCGCGTTTATCCCGAAATGAGGCAATGATTGTGGTTACTGGGTGTCTCGAAATATAACGAAGCAGCCTTCAAAAGACCTCAACGGGATCCTGTAATAAAACAGATGTTCGGAAAACCAGATATTTTGAAATAATCGTCCAAAAATGTGGTATTCATACCATCGATACTAGACGAAAATATATATCGAAGTAAACAAAAGAGACTCACTTCACTTCACTAAACTGCGTTTACAAAACCACCTGAAGAAGCTATAGTATAGCGAAACACGTGTCGTGGTTTTGTAAACCCAGTTTAATGAAAATCACTAAGTGAAGTGAGTCTCTTTTGTTTGCTTCATTCTCCTACAGATTCGCCGAAATTCACAGTTCAGGAAAAAATATATTTGTTTTGTTTGAATGATCCCGGTTAGACACCAGTCCGAGGGTGAACAGATGGCTTACATCGAATAACGCTTCTGAGATCAGTAATAATTAAACACAGTTGGTGAGCAAATTTTATTTATGTAAATTTATGTAAATGGAATATGATTGTAACGAGGGATTTCTGCATCGACAAATATACGACATGAGAACAATGTTAAATTAGTTGAGATAGTTTTCCTTCAATCGATATTGGTCGATTTTTAGGGGTATTACGTGATTTTTTCATGAAAAAACACTATTTGGAAATATTGGCCATTCTGAATCGTTTGCCGTTCGCAAAATGTTTCTATCTTTTGGCGTTCTCGAAATATAGCCTACTTTTCACTTCAAAGTCCTGGAAACTCCTGAAGAATTGAAATTATCCAAAATTCGACTTTATTCCCCTGTTTCCCTTTCCTCTTCACTTAAACACCCTGAAAATTTTCAAACGGAAATGTTTGATAAGTTCGCAGTGGGGGTTTTCCCGGGCCTCTTCAAAACCCACCCCCAAAATATCAAATTTTGACCTTGTTTTCATCATTGCATGGGAATTATCATCATGAAGTGGAATAGAAAATACATTTTTGGGATCCTCATGAAATTTCGCACATTCCGGTTACAATTTGAAGTCAATACGAATATTTTCTATATTCCTTCATGAAATTTCGCACATATTGGTTACAATTTGAAGACAATACGAATATTTTCGATATTCGTCGATTTTTATGCATGCTTTTTTCAAGAAAAAAAAACTATCTTGAATTTTTCTTGGAAATACTCTACACCTACTTAATTGGCCATTCTGAATCGATTGGCGTTCGCAAAATGTTTTTATCTTTTAACGTTCTCGAGATACAACCTACTTTTCACTTGAAAGTCCTGGAAACTCCTGAAGAATTGGAAATTTCTGGAATTCGACTCCATCCCCCTGTTTCCCTTTCCTCTTCACTTATACACCCTGAAATTGTCTAAAGAATATGTTTGATAAGTTCGCAGTGGTGGTTTTCCCGGGTCTCTGCAAAACCCACCTCCAAAATATAAAATTTTGACTTTGTTTTCATCATGAAGTAAGGGGTCTTCATGGAATTTCGCACGTTTTGGTTACAATTTGAAGTCAATACGAATATTTTCGATATTCTTCGATTTTTAGGGGTATTGGCCTTGCGTGATTTTTTCAAGGAAAAAACTATTTTGACTTCCTCTTGGAAATACTCTATACCCACCAAATTGGTCATTCTGAATCGATTGACGTTCGAAAATGTTTCTATCTTTTGGCGTTCTCGAGATACAGCCTACTTTTCACTTCAAAGTCCTGGAAACTCCTGAAGAATTAAAAATATCCAAAATTTGACTTCTTCTTCCTGTTTCCCTTTCCTCTTCACCTATACACCCTTAAAATGGTCTGAAGAAAATGTTTGATAAGTTCGCACCTCTGCAAAACTCACACCCAAAATATCAAATTTTGACTTTGCTTTCATCATTGCATAGAAATTATCATCATGAAGTCTGATACTATAACACATTTGTGTTGTTATATTTATATATAGAAACACGGGAAGATAAATTTGAAATGGGAGCTCACCTTAAATGCTTACACTTGGTCGTGAAAAATGTGGTTTTATTGTATATCTACGGTTCCGACATCGTTGCGAGATAAAATATACACCAGTTTTTAAGTCTAATCATGAGCTATCAAACACAAATTTCATCAAAATCGGTTTAGTAGTTTTTGCGTGATGCTCGAAGAATACATTCTCATTGGGTTTACATACTATAAAAGTAACTTTAGGATTACGATGAGGAATAATTTTATTTATTACTTCAGAAGATTTTTTTTATTTCTTTTTTTTTGAGGATTTTTCCATAATTCATTAGCAGAATTTTATTTCGAGCTTAGTTAGGGAATCCTGGAACATTGATTGGTAACGATCAAATTAAATGTAATTGTAACAGCCCATGCTTTCATCATAATTTTGTTTATGGTTAAATCCCCCTTCTAAATACTTGAAATCTGAAAAGAGTTGTGAGTTTGTCAGAAAAGATGAAATGTATAGAGCCAGTAAAAGTGCTATAGTTATTCTAATCCCAATTGGAACGGCAATAAAAATAAGAGCATTACGAGGAATGTTCATATGCACTGCCCGGCAAATGGGAAATTTATATACCACCAGTGTTTTTACTTTCAAAGCGTTCCTGGTACATTCATAAAAAAGTTCTGGCGTGTGTATCTAGTGGCCCAGATTATTAGTAAAGGCGCTATCAAATATATTTCTGTAATAAAAGCTCGGCTAGCTGGATTGGACACATGTTATCTGGAGCCGCATGATTTCCCGAGTTCACAATATTCCTTAATCAGTGCCGTGTGTTGATGAGGTTAGGAATTATCCATTGAAAATAATTTCATCAATATGGCTTTCTGAGACCTTTCAAAACAAATAATAAAATTCAGTTAAGATAACATGTGTCTACTTTTACATGGGGTGATCAATTGCTATGATTGCAAGAATAAGTAACTGAAAAAATACCACTGAAAAATTATATACCAACGCCTATGTCAAGGCGGCATCTGCAAAGAGAATTCCTTCCCGAAACTGTTTATGTCGGTCCAATTGGGATTAGAAATACTATACCAGAGTGCAGATTTCCCCCAGTCTGGAGAAGGGTCTGGGACAAAGTCAGTAACTCCGGTAAGTGGAAGTATTTATCGTGATTCTCTAGCAAAAACTTCTGTCTGTAATTCGGAGCCCACACAACTTATTAATTGTCAGACAATAACGAAACTAGGTTTGATCGCGAGTAATATCCATTCGGCGTTGATACCCTTGGAGGATCGAGTTATTTATTCAGCCAAGAACTTGACCACATTAAAAAAGAATTATTGGCAATACGTGCCCCATTTCTCGTGATTCACGGCGATGTGAGTAATGTTATAAATGGCTACCTAGCTTCCTTTTATGCAAATCGCCGACCTGCCGTGAATAAAAATCCGTACCGGCGGTATTTCAAGATATTTCGCACAGCGGTTTCGCGTCTAGATTTGGACTTCATTGCTAGTATATGAGTTCATATTTCAACTGTAATTAGATCGTTACGAACAGTGTGACACGATATAATCTCCTACGAATTCGTTGGATGTTCTCAGAATTCGGGTCACGTTCGCGAAATCACATTCGAAATTACAATCCAAATATTAGTAGTCGGTGAATCATTTACTTTTGTAACAGGCGAAAAGATCTTTATAATATGGAAATTGATACCGCTATTACGCGGAAACATATCCATTATTTGCCTTTGAATTTTACAGGGTGTTTCTTAATAACATGCTAATATTTAAGGAGGTTATTCTTGGATCCATTTTGGGAAAAAAACTTCATATGAACGTATGTTTTGAAAGTCTCAACTTTTGAACTACAAGGTGCTGAAGTATTGTAAAAAAAATATTTGTTTATGATAACTTTGTATGACCCTAGATATTTTTGTGAAACGTAATACGCATCTTCTATGCATCAAAAGGCATTTTCTGCTGTACAACATATTTTTATTCTCATTTTAAAGAGAAAAGTGATACGCCACTGCTTCTTCTTAAATTAAAAATTATTTTTGAAATCCCTCATTCCTTTCTGAGCAAATCTTGTCTTCTGATTTATTTTCGTTTGACGTGCGGTTTTCGCATAAAAAAATAAAATTCATTCACTTGCACGTTGGTATTATCATGGATTAAAAACGTATATCTAGTAGGAGAGAAGCAGATTTTGTTTAGTAAACATAAACAGTTTTGACAGTTGTCTACCTAGTCTTGTCACATATTTAAGTCATCAAAATTGAGAATATTATTAAAAAACATGGTCCGTTTAACGAATTCTGAGTTTGCAGATGGAATAGGTCAAGAATATGAGATCACCCAGTATCTTCACAGGTGCTTCAAAACATGGTAAAAACAGTATAGCAATTGAAAATTTTGCGCGGAAAAAAAAAATAGAAGATACGGGCTCCCGAAGATCCGTAAAGAGAGGTTATGGGATATCACTTTTGGAAATTGAAAACTGATATAAACAATTTCTTTTTACACCGAAATAGTAACTGCACACTCATTCAACGTTTTAGTAATAATATTAAACTCACTTAATTTCCGATAAAGTAATGAAAAAACTCCGATTACTTTTCATATAATTCAACAGAAGAAATGTCAAAAATCAAACGTTGGTGATTAAGTTATGTTTATCCAAGGGGAAGAGAAAGTACAGAAATTTAACGCGACATACATATTTGAGCATATAAATTATAACTATTACGGCATGAAAAGACGATCTGATAGTTCTGATGGATATATGTATCAATAGAAGTTTAAAATGCAAATAATATATCACCACGCTTATTGGGAGTATCTAATAGCTTTTGATAACTAAGCATGAATTTGATGCACCGCATTTAGAAAGTTATTAAGTAATTGTAAACCGCACTAAGAAACGCATTTGGCTTGGATGCTTTCCCGAATGCCAGGCATACGAGAAAACATCCAATCAATTTCTTACGTAAAAAGTAGGAACACAACCTAACCTAACTTGATTAACCTTGTTATTCAATTTGAAAGCATGCTAATCAACCTCACGAAGCGACGCCTCGCTCCAACCAATTAGTTACTTAGAAAGAAGGAACACAACCTAACCTAACTTGGCTAACATTGCTATCCAAGTTGAATGAAAGCCAATTAATCTTACGAAGCGACGCACACAGGTGAGAATGACCAAAAAGCTTGCCAAAATAATTTTTACTGAAGATATCTCAATTGAACAATAACTTGTTTTACTATTGATGGGGCGGGTAAGACCATCTTTTGTTGAGCAAAATTTGACCTTGAGTACTTTATCTAGTTACCTGTGTGTCCTCAAACAAAGTCGTTTTCTTGTCTGATCGTCATATAGAGTCTTTCGAGAACTATTTGCTGTGTGTTTGAAATTTGCTGCAGGGTTAGAAATGTTTCATTTATCATGGATTCCGTTCAAGAAGGTAAGAAACATGTTTATTTGCATAAAAATATTTCTTTTAATCTATTCAGTCAAAGATAACACGATTTGAAAGTTAGTATGACAAAAAATAAATTCTATCTACTATCTTTGGAATGAAAGTACTATATCAATCAAGATCAAATGGCATATTTGGTATCATATGGAAGCTCATTTCAAAAGCTTTCAATTGGTATCAAATTCAGCTGCGCCTACCTGCGCTTTTGAGAAAAAACCTGTTAGATCTATTTGACTCGTGATAAGTGTATACGCGCCAAGCGCTAACTTAAAAAAATCCCGATAATTTGGGAAGAAATTTTTTTTTTTTCAATTTGAATGTGAGAACTCATTGTTGGGTTATCGATTGTCTTCAAGTTTATGGATTTTGATGAAAAATTCATGATCTACGTCCCCAGAAACCTCTACATACCAATTTTGAATAGAATCGGAACATAATCACAGAATTGGTCCACGCACCATCTTGGAGCCGCCATTTTATTTTTTTCTCTAATAAAAATTTCATAAGACATTGTCACCAAAATTATATGCACCTTCCAAATTTCAAGTCAATCGGACGATTAGAAATGTGTCAAAATTCACTTACAAATTTTGAACCGGAGAAACAGGACATGCGAACGAAGCAAGTTATATAAAAGCTTGTGAAAAGCGTGTTAGTACTATGAAAGTGGCAATATGTGATCATTCAGTACCTTTCATGCAATTAAACAATTGATGAGTGTTATTCTACGTGTAAACTATCAACAAAAATAATATTTCGTCTTTATATAATTTTGGCCAGCTATTCCTTCATTTTCACCTATGTGCGACGCTTCGCTGCGCTCGTAATCATGTCTTTGGCAGTATGAATTCTTTAGAAAAATATTGGTGGCCCTGTAAAGTTCCTTTTTTTTCGAAGTAAAGTGATTCAATAATCTTCCAATTTACTCTGTTCATCTTCATATGGTTGAAATTGTCGGCCTGTTTTCGGGGATCGTATAATCTCCCAGCTAATTTCAAAAACTCTTCAGTTATGAAAAAATGTAATGTACATTTTATTGACTACATCAAGAATATTTTGCGAAAAAAAATTAATGAGCGAACGAATTCGCAAATATGCTGCTAACGAACAGAAAGACAAGTCGGAACCCATCTACACATTTCTAATATTGAAAAAGCGACACTTTTTTTCAACTTGAAAGGCCATAATTTCCTAATTATATTTTTCGCGCTCAAATTTCGATTGCTTAAGTGTTTTTATCGAGTTCTGTGCACCTGTGATAATTTTGTGATTATTTCGTGAAAATTTTGCGAAAATCCGAATGGGCCCAATTTACTTGAATAGTTGGCAACGTGCCATGTCTATAAAACGCCAAGATCAAGGCACAATGCAACCAGTAATATTTGATTTTTGACATTTCATGTGAAAAATTAAATGAAATGTAATCGGAGTTTTTTTACGACTTTATCGAACATTAAGTGATTTTAATATTACTTAAACGTTAAGTGTACAGTTAATATTTCAGTGCAAAAAGCTATTCTTCAAATCAGTTTGCAGTTTCCAAAAGTGATATTCCATAACCTCTCTTTATGGACCTTCGGGGGCCCATATCTCCTAAAATTATCTTTTCCGCGCTAAATTATCTTTTTCACGCATTACAATGATTCCTGAAATTTTTTTTACTAAATATTTTTCCAAAACGTTTTTTCTACCATGTAGTTCAAATACTTGAGGTACGTAACATACTGCTTCTTGATCTGAAAGGCATTGATGACGTCACATTTTATATTTTCCATGTTAGAACAAACACAATCTATTATGAAACTAGAAAATTTTGAGTGACGTGTTGGCAATTTAACATGCATCTTTAAATTGAAGCTTATTAATAAATTTTCCAATTATTTTGTGGAAGTTTTATCTTTAAAATTTATATTAATATCTCCAGTGAGCATCAGAGATGCAATAAAAGGGAACTGTGAAAGCAAAATTTCCAATATTTCTAAAAAAAGGTTTTTAACTTGCGAAACTATTAGAAACAGTCGCGGCATTTTCCATGAGAAAAAGAGCAGAGGCATGCATATAATTTATTTCTTTGTGCGTTCTGGGTAATTTTGTGTTTAGTTTAAATGTATTTAGATTACTTTAATTTTATAATTTCACGTTCACGTCTTTAATAAATTTTTGTTTAAAGTTATATAAATTGTTTTTTATCGTAAATGGTCGAGCGAGATGCAATTGAATGCATTTTTTTTATGCGAAAACGGTACGTCAACTTTACGAAGAAGCAGTGGCGTATCACTTTTCTCTTTAAAATGATTCAGTGCAAATCCCGCACGAACACCACGGGCAAGAATAAAAAATTATGTTGTACAGCAGAAAATGCCTTTTGATGAATAGTTATCATAAAAAAAGGAATTTTTCCTCAAAACTTTAGCACCCTGTAGCTCAAAAGTTAAGACCTTTAGGACATATGTTCATATGAAGTTTTTTTTTCTCAAAATGAACCCAAGAATTACCTCGTTGGATGTTATTGAGAAACACCCTGTATAAACTACCCTGTATAAACTACCTTCAAGGAAAGATTCGAAGGCTGCTCTGAAAAATGATTAAAACAAACATGCTTTTATACAGATGCACTAAGAAGGAAAAAATAATTTATTTAATTGTTTGATCTAGGTTATTCTGTTTCAGATTCAAAAGCTTGCCGCGCAAGAATACCTTTTTTATATACGCGGCAAGCTTTTGAATCTGCCACTTACAAAATAACCTAGGTCAAACAATTGAAGAAATTTACCTCCACATATCAATTTTTATTGGAATCGTGCTATAACCACAAAACTCATCGCCATATTGTAGCCGCCATCTTGATCTCTGTCCCCGTAAACCCCCACATACCAATTTTGAATAGAATCGAACCATAATCACAAAACTCGTCCGTCATAATAAAGCCGACATTTCATTTTTTTTCTAGCAAAAACTCCATAATACATTGTCACCGGAATTATGAACTATGAACACCTGCCAAATTCCACGTTAATCGGACAACTAGAAGTGGGTCAAAATTCACTTGCAACATTTGAACTAACAGTATTGTAGTGACGGAAACTGATACTGCAACTTGGTGGTTATCACGTGATCACCACTAAATCTACCACTATACAGTAAGAATAACAAAAAAAAAATATTTGTATGGTTGTAGTCACGTAATTCCCATCTATGGTAGCCACTCCACAGTTCTATAACTTATTAGTGTCATTTGAGGTGTCTGAAACATTATGGCCACTGACTTTGAAGGTTTTTAAACTTAAAAGTGGAAAATAACCGTTGCGGTAACCATCCTGTACCACTTAAATATCACTTAGAAGTCACAGTCACTTTCAAGAGAGTATGATAGTTTCGGTGACGTTTTGGTAACTTCCATAAAACCTTCAATATGGCAGGCAGTTGATTGTGATATGTGGTGATGGTTGCCACGTTCTTGCTATCTCCATAATTGATAGCCACAGTACGCATTTAATAAAAGTCACTACAAATTACAATAACCTTCAAAATTCTCCATTCCTCACGGTGACGAAAGCTAACCTAAGTTTTCTCAAATTATTTTATTGTGGCTTACAAAAAGATAGTTTAACCTGTTACGTGAAACATGAATATAATTTATTCAATATGAAATGGGTTATGCGTTTTCAATAGACAATTTTCCTTGATTTTGAAGTGACCGTGGATTGGTCCGTGCGATGACGAAAACTAACCTAACTTTTTCAAATTATTTTATTGTGGTTACAAAAGTTTTTTACCTGTTTGAATATATTTCAAAATAAAATGGGTTATCGTTTTCAATGACAATTTTTCTTGATTTTGTATAAAAAGTTATTTAATAGACGGATCTCTGACTTGTGCTCCTGCTTAATATTTATACCTTAATTGTTAATTCTGTTTGCATAAATGCCATCATTTTCATTACTTGTTCATTGATAATTGTTACTTGATAATTATTGATTGGAGCTGCATGAATTCACTATACTTGTAACATTATCCTTTTTTAACAATTAATGAACATGTACCCGCAATTTCGAGGTCATAACTTTGAAGTGGCAGGTTATAATAGCCCGACGTGTTTGCCCCTTTCAAGGGTATGAGACCTATTGTAATTTTGAGGTTATAACTTTGAAGTGGTGAGTCATGGGCCTGCGACGTGGGTGCACTTTCCAGTGGAGGAAAGGTTAATAATTTAGTTCACGGGGCACTTTAAGATGGCAGGAGGTTTAGAGTGGTATATTTATACTTTCTGAAACTTTAAAGTTATATTCTCCAAAAGCCGCCATATTTACAGGAATATGCTGGGTCGCCATTATTAGAGAAATGATCGAAATATTCAATAAAGATTTATTTGTCGTCAGCACTGCATCAAACGTAGTAATTTATTACGTGAGTATTTGTTTCAACTAACCCAGATTGATAAAACAATGTTTGAGGGATTTAAGTTCATAATTTCAGAGGCGAGTTTTTTCCAAAATTATAATTTTTTCCTCAAATAAAGTGTATTCAGATGGCGCGTGCTCAAATCGAGCTACAACACCCATATTTCACATAAAACTTTCAATCGTTTTAATTTTATTCCGATCAGAAATATCCAAATCCAATATACTTACTTACTTATGCGTTTGTCTATTTATATGTTTATATTTTTATAGTTGATCGAGTATTAGAAATGAATCAGGCAAAATGGAGATAAGCAACGCTCAAAGGATTCTTACATTTGGGAACGTGAGGCAAACAGTCGAAAATATCATCGCCAGACGAGTGGCTGGACTAGAAACAACTGGTCAAGGTTTCTCAACAGTAAATCTTTTCAATGCCGAAGAAATGAAGGAACTGGCTCACAACACTATGCGTCAGATCTGGGGGTAGTTTACTGACTAAGGACTTTTCATGAGTGAATTAATGGAATTCTATGCCATCTTCAGAATTGTAAAATATGGTATAGGAGTAATACAGAATGGGATCCAGCTTTATCATACTCTGGGAGTTATGATACTAGCCAGCTTGTGGAACAATCTCACCATGTGGTTGACTCATCGACATCACAAAAAAAGTAGGGGAACTGACCCAGTAGTTGACCAACCTACGCAGCTGTACGACGTGACAACCCAACATATTCACCCAAATCTATCGCACTGGACTAAGCAGCAAGACAGCGATGGTGCTAAGGACAATTTTTACGGGAAGGGTGAGAAGTGAGCATTTTCGAAAACTCTGACTATTTCGATCAATTGGCGAAGACAACACTGACTTTATAACGTGCGCGGAAAAATAATGAAATAAACTGATCAAAACTCACTTCTGAAGCCGCGTTGTGTCGGACTTTGGGAAATTCATGACAATACTGGTAATCAATTGTAGAACCAGTCATTAGGAGAGACGTAAACGGAAGTCCTGGGATCAACAGAAGGTCCCTTCCGAAGGTTATTCCCTCATCAAGAGAACGCTCCAAACATCAGGCATTAACATTTTCGCGAGTACAGTGCCGTATGGAAGGGAACGCGATAAAATGTTCGAACCGGAAATCAAATTGTATACGGGGTATATACAGTGACCGGCAGAAAGTACGCATCATATGGGAAATTCTTTTATTAATAAATTTTGACGAATATCGATATGTGCAATCGCTTCTGCATCAAAAGCAACCCCAAAAGACGTTGTACAGTGCCGTTCGTCTTTCCGTGTTTGGCGGGAAATTTAAAAAAAATTAAAAATTATGTCTCAAAACACACTTATTTGGGAAAATATTGAAAAATGTTATTTGGAAAAGTTGTTAAGAACGACATTTTATAGCTATGTACGAGTTTTGAAAAAAATCTGAGATAAAAAAAAAATCAATTTTTTGCCAAAAATTTTAATTTGGAAAAATACATTTTAGACAAAGAAACTCATTAGTAAGGCCAACAGTAATATTTTAAATGATATTTTGTAAATATTCGCAAGCTATTCTATTTTATTCGGAAAAAAATTGAAATCTATGGATTTGCCATGTATTCAGCTGCTTCATAAGAGGTCACTGAAATATCTCCAGGACATTATTTTCCCGATACTGTTCATTATAATAAGGTCCTTGTATCTACATAATTTCAAATTGAATTTTTTATTCAAACAAAAAATAAATTGATTACAAACTTTCGAGTATGCATTAAATTGTTTGGTTTATAATTATTTCAGCTTCTAATTTTATTATAAAATGTAACTATGTGAAAAATTGAATCAATTTTTTGTTCTAATAAAAAATTCATATTAAAATTCTGTAGATACATGGTTCTTTGTCAATAATAAACAGTATCGGGAATGAGGAACATTTATCATAAAAATATGTTGCTGAACAGAGATCGAGATACATATTAGTCACACGAACGCAGTCAGTTGTTTATCGTGTCTAGTGTCGGCCACTACATATCCACGTTTTTGCCAGGTGACCACAACGTGGTTGGAATGTGGCTATCTGAGATCCAGGAACGTAGCAGCCACCAAAAAAGTGTTCCCCATTTA
The DNA here is from genome assembly GCA_018342105.1 of Gonioctena quinquepunctata. NCBI lineage: Eukaryota > Metazoa > Arthropoda > Insecta > Coleoptera > Chrysomelidae > Gonioctena > Gonioctena quinquepunctata. The sequence goes on from JAFIRS010000343.1 coordinate 706,267, forward strand.
GGTAGCTGCCGCGTGATAGAACCGTGTATATTACGTGGCAGTGGTTGTGGTCAAACACCTCAAAGTTTTCCAGAATTGTGGCCGCTACGTTCTGTCCACTTGGGTACATACATACATACAATATGACATGTGAAGTTAAATAAAAGCTTGTAAAAACAACAGATTCTTTGAATAAAATAATGGTGTATGTTTTCAAAATAATATTCTCCAGTTCAATATCTTATTATTCTTTTTGAAGCCCAGCCGCTGCATCATTGGCATTGGGAAATCTCGAAAAAATAGCAATTGCTGGAGTGTTTATATCGTGCTTTGAAACACCTCTGAAAGTTTCATCTAAATCGGGATTGTCCCCATTTGCTTCATCTCTATCCAAATTAAAATTGCAATCGGTGCAGTAGTTATTGAAACAGTTGTCAACGTATAAACAAACAGTGCCTCTTTATAATATTACCACCATTAGTAGTGTTGATGTAGAGGATCATAGATTATTTTCCTTCAATCGAAAACTTACCACTTTCAATATATTTTCGTATATAAATAGAACAATCATTGTGATTAGCATCCTCTCAAGGAATTGATAACATTTTTGATAGGTGCTCCATGCTATATATCAAATGATAAGGGTAGGATGATAAATATTGACTCCGCTGCAGTTTGTTGTTTATCTCCAAAGGTGCATGAACTCCTTATCATCGGTGTGAGGGATAAACTAAATTGACTGACACAACTCAAATATATGGAAGTACTCCGTGTTAAAAAATGTTTTTGGAAACATGGGAGACTATGAGAATGCACTTTTTTCTTGGCTCATTTTTTCAACACCAAGTAAATGCTCAAATGTGTGGAGATATCAATGATTAATTGTTTCAACTGTTGTGCTGGTGTATATATGAATGAATAAATTCAAAATAAAAATATATTTCCTATATTCGTTCAAAATAAACATCTCAAAAATGCGTAACACACCCATTTACCTACTGATATTTTCATACCCTTTCTCTTCCTTCCATAGCTCAGCCAATAAATTTCTATCGAAAACAGTTCCAATCAATTAACGGACTCTCTTAAATGTCTTTCATGAGAAAATCAACTGTCTCAATTGAAATTAATGCATTTTAAATTCTCGCTGGATTCGTCTTGAACAAAAAAAAGAAGAAAAATATTCAGAGCAGTTTTTTGCTAATCAGTGGACGTTCTGCTAAAAGAGTTAAAACTGGTAAAACAGTCTCATTTTATTCAATAAAAAAATTATATACGGAATCTTGATGGATACTAGTATACAAATTCTTAGGAAATTAGGAATTGAAGGTGAATCCTTCCATGTTTTTTTGAACGATTACTTTGGAAAAGTAGAATAGAAATTGTTATTTCTTCTTTTTCATCTTCATTTCTGAAAATTGGTGTTTTACTGAAGATATGTTATTAGGCCAATAGATATAGCCAATCAATTCACATTAATTCAAAACGTTTTCAAACTCCAATGGTATGTTAGTGCATCAATGAAAACAAACTATAAAATTTTGCAGAAGTCTGCGATGAACTGAACATTGTTTAAATTGCAAAAACGTTTTCATGCTTTATTTTTAAACTGAAATTTTCAAAAGTTCTGCGAACTAGGCATAAAATAATTTTAAATGCATTAAGTTTGCAATCTTTCAAAATTTACGGAACCTTATTTTTTGTCATTTGTTTGTTTAAGTTTTTTAATTTAAAAAAAAATGAACGGTACATTTTTTTAACATATTCACGTACATTTGCAACCATTTCTGAAAAACGCAAAATTTATTTATCAAACTTTTTTCTCGACGCTGCCATTTTCAATACCCACAAGCATTGAAATAATTACAAAAGTTTTTTATTGTGGTTGCAAATAAAGAGAATATCCGTCTCAGTGGATATGAAACTTTGCAACCTCATATGAAAAACGGAACCTATTTATTCACTAATATTAATCATTTGCATTTTCACAACTGCCAAAATAATTGAAAAAGTTCTGCAAATTGCAGCTATAATTACGACTATTATTTTACGTACGCAAGAGATTTGCAACTGTCATTGTTTAAAGGAACATTTTTTTAATTTAATTGTTTTTTTTTAATATAATTTAGCCATACATTGTAAACATTGTGCAAATAGGTTTAAGATATAATATTAGACCGACATCTATCTACAGTGGTCAAGTTAATTACTTGATTATCCACCGCATATCTGTTATATTTTTAACCGACGAAACCAAAAAGGTGGAGGTTCTCTATTCGACCCGTATATTTTATGTTTTTCCATCATATTTTTTTATGTATGATCACGCATAACTTTCTACTGAGGCGTCCGATTCCGATAATTCTTTTTTCAGTGGATAGGGTGTACTTCGAATTTGGTCCCATTTGAATTTGAAAGATGAAATCCACCCCTAAGGGTAGCGAAATGAAGGATATTGATCACTCACCCTGTGACTTCTGGTCCGTCAACCGATTCTATCAGGCATAACTTTGTACTGGGTTCTTCGATTTGGATGATTCTTTTTTTAATAGATAGGGTATACCTTATATTTGGATTTCGAAAGGAATTAGCCAGCCTTACGGGTGGAAAAATAGGGGATAATTGATTTTTCACTAGTGAACATTGGCACACACATACGTAGTTGAAGATGACAGATCGCTACTGACATTATTCTTGTTCCGTCAAAATCAGTATATTTTATGAGAGGATGGAATGATATACAAAGTAATGAAATAAACTAACCAGAACAACGAAAATAATTTATATTACAACAAATAGTAAAAGTAGATAATCATATTATTTAACTGGTAATAGTTGAAGTAAGGTGGGTAAGTAAGTATTTTGGAAGTAATCAAAAAACAAGTAGGTAGTAATTGGTAGATTATAGCCACAAAAATTGAAAAATAAAAACTTTTCAACAAGAAATTAAACCGACGAAATACGGAACTGAAAGTAAAATAAAACTTTTAACAAAATTAAACCGACGGAAAATCAACTGAAAGCAAAATAAATAAACCTTCTTAGTCTCAGATAATTGAGCTCCCAAATAATGTAAGTAACTGATTTTGAGTCGGCGCCAAACAAACTAGCAATTGAATTAGGTGAAGCGTAAAATGATGGCAGCGAGATGCACGGCTGCGTTTTGATGACTTCTTTCATAGATAATGAATGATCTTCGATAATTGTTTGTTTGGCGCCGACTCAAAATCAGTTACTTACATTAGTTTAGGAGCTCAATTATCATTTAGACTAAGAAGGTTCATTTTATTTTTTACTTTTCAGTTGATTTTTTCGTCGGTTTAATTTTTTGTTAAAAAGTTTTTATGTACTGGTTGATTGGAATTGATGTTTATTCCAAATCTGTATGTACAAAATTTTCAGAGTACAAAATTTTATTTCTATCGTTAAACTATTTTTGTGCATATTCTGCTAAGAAACTATTGGAAGACATACATTTTTTATCGCATTAAAAACGACATGCAATCATTCTTCATTTAAAATTTTCCCTTGTCACAACATGACTATAGCAATCGAAGAGATTTCAAAATTAATAATCTATGGAAGTAAGGATATCAATACGTTATCGATTGCAAATCTCTCAAGAACATAAGTTTCATCATCAAACAGAAACGTTGCCAAAAAAAAAATTGGTGAGATCGATATTTCATCTCAAATTCAATTTTTACAGGTATGTATTTCTTGAATTAAATAAAATTATAATTTACTTTCCCACTCGACTTTCTTACTCCAATTATGGTTTCGCATGAAAAATGCCATTGAATCCGAATGGAGGACTGAAATGTAATCGACACGTAAGAATAATTTTCTTGATTCATAAAATTTTTGAAAATGAACGTGAAAAACATAGTTACGTTGCACAGTTGTAGGAGCTTATGTATGACGTCACAGTGTTTTTTAAATCTCAATATTTCTTCAATTTTCTAATGAATCAATAAAATTATGGAAACGTGTTGAGAGATTCTCGATCTTCCATCAAACGTACTCAAAGGATTTTTTATGCAAATTCCTAATCGTAATATGACGTTATGAATACTTATCGAAAACGTTAGCTTTCAACATTGAATGATTTCACCTACCGTGCAAATTAATATACCGCCAACAATTCGTAAAATGAGTTGCCTACCCGATTGACAGAACTTTTGCTTATTTTGGTAGAGTACAAATACGAAAATATGTTTCTTTTGATTTTACTCTCATTTCCGTGTTACAGACGAGGTTGCAAATTGATGAAAACATTGTACGTGAGGACATCTTCACTTGCACCATTATCTGAAACTTTTGTAATAATTCCGACACTTATTTTAATAAAAAACAATTTCATGAACATTATTTTAGTTATTTTTTCGAATTTGCAGAACTTTTGGAATTTTTATCGAAAAATTAGGACTAACAACTATTTTTTTTTAAAAAAATTTTTTTTTTAAAACTTCGAAGGTTTGCAGAACTTTTGCAAATTTTTCCGCGCTAATAATGTGAAAATTCATTGAATGCCGATTTTCTAGATCTTCCGTTCAGACAAAAGGGTTGCAAAATCAGACTTTATATCATTCTACTAAAGTTTTAAAACTTTTGTAATTATTATGAAATTTTTGGAAAATATTGTCCATCTCTACTGGCCTATATGGTGTGAAATTAAAAAACAACATGCTGTTGATATTGACGTCTCCCAAAATCATCGAAGGAGATTCAATTTTTGTGATTTTTACATACTTTTATTTAACTTCACATTTATATTGTATGTTTAATTCAAAAAAGTTCCAATCTTGCAAGTGAATTTTGACCCACTTCTAGTTGTCCGATTAACGTTAAATTTGGCAGGTGTTCATAACTCCGGTGACAATCCATTCAAACATTTTTTCGAGAAAAACAAAATGGCGGCTTCAAGATGGCGGACGAACTCTGTCCGATTCTATTCAAAATTAGTATGTGGGGGTTTTCGGGGTCGAAGATTATGAATGTTATGTCAAAATTCATAAATTCAAGATGGCGGCTTCAAGTTGGCGGACGAGTTTTTTAATTATGGACCGATTCTATGTCAGGGGGTTTTTGGGATCGGAGTTATGAATTTAGTTGAGGATTATTGATTTTTTTCAAAATTCATGGAGGAAACAGGCCTCATAATAACGATGCCTCAACAAAAATGCATAGATTAAGGCGTACTAACTAAAAAGCACAACATAAAATAATAATAAAAAAAAGGCTTTTATTCAAATGACATAAAAAGTTAAAAATAATTGCTTTGGATGTGTGATGTAGTCTACTCGACAAGTTGAAAATGGTCTAAAATAGAGATACTGCTCTTAAAATTATGTGTGATATCTCATTGGATCCGGAATAACGCCTAGAAAAATGTGCCAAAAGCGTGTATTAGCACATAAAAAATTGCGAAAGTTATAAACAATTGAAGATGAAAAAAAAATGGCATTTCGTTTTTTGCCAATATTTCATAAATTATTGATATCTAAGAAATTTCAAAAAAAGATTCTGAAAGAGAAGGAAATTTCCAGTAAAAAACTCCGAACTCTCGGAACTCTATCTCCATTATTTATAATTTTAATTTAACGCTGAAAATGGGTCTCTAAGCGATATTTTTAGGTTGCGCGCGCGGCCTCAAAAGCGAGTACGACACATTAATTAATTTATTTAAGGTATTAAATATTTTTTTTTAATTTGAAAAAATCATGGTGTATTCGGAACACTATAAATAATTTATTCCCGTTGGAAATTTTACTAAAAGTTTATTTTTCAACAAGTTAAACGATTGTTGACTAACAAAATTTTCTCGAACTTCTGTCTTAATTGTAAATGAAAATTTTTTTTTAAATAATTGTCGTAACAAATTTTCGCTTTGTAGAGCCTTTCTTATATACATACTCAACAAGATCACACCATGAAAGTTAAAAAAATATTCATACTTTGTTTATAATAATTTTTGTACTTGAACAAAAACAAAAAAATTTTTATAAACAAATTGATTATTTCAATATTTTTGGAAAACATTTTTCCACAACTCCATTATATTACAAATATTATGATTTTTGAAAAAAAAATCCTCAATAACAATTTTTAATTGAAAAGGGAAACATTCTCAATTGAATATTGATAGAAAGATTTTTCTGTGAATTGAAAAATCCACGATTAAAATGAAGTTATTTTTTGTGAATGTCTAACAGAAAACAACTACTTCCCCGGCTAAAGCCACGCTGGACATTGAACTACATCTGATAGATATTCTGAAAAGGCCCTAACTCAAAAGAAAAAATCTGAAATTGAAAATTTGCATTTTCATTCAGTCGCAGATGATTCCACATCTGATTTTATGAACATCCTGTTTATATTTTCAACAAATCAATTTTTAATTGTTTATAATCGTTTTTCTTATATTTCTATTGTTTAAATAATTAGTTAGGATTTTTTTTTTCTAAAAATCATAATTGACAGTCCTCTATGGAGTAACAAAAAACAATTCTTTTTATCAACAATTCCATTGTTTATTAACTTACCAATTTGTTATAAACAAATTTTTAACTTTGTTAGATTTTTTTTCTGAAACTTCTAAAATTACAAAAACAACCATATAAACAAATATAGAAAAAAAAATCCCAATTTTTCCCAATTAAAAAATGGAATTTTTTTTTCTATACTTTTTATAGATGGTTGTTTTTGTAAATTTTGGAAGTTTCAGAAAAAAATCTAACAAAGTTAAAAATTCATTTATAACAAAATTGGTAAGTCAATAAACAATGGAATTGTTGATAAAAAAAATTGTATTTTGTTACTACATAGAGGACTGTCAATAAGATTTTAGAAAAAAAATAATTCCTTAAAATTTATTTGTTTTTCAAAAATCATAATATGATTTTAATATAAAAAATTTTTTAAAAATTGAAATAATCAATTTGTTTAAAAAAAAATATCAACAAATGGCGGGAATTTTTTTTTGCAAATCAATTTATATCTTATATTAATAAAAAAACGATAATATGATGATTGAGAAAACAAATTTTTTTTAACAACATTACTTGAATTTTTTAGTTTTTGTTCTAGTACAAAAATTATTATAAACAAAGTAAGTATGAATATTTTTTAATTTTGGCCTGAGTATGTATATAAGGAAGACTCTACGAAGCGAAAATTTTTTACGACAATTATTAAAAAAAAAAATTTCATTTACAATTAAGACAGAAGTTCGAGAAAATTTTGTTAGTTAACAATCGTTTAACTTGTTGAAAAATTAATATTAAGTAAAATTTCCAACGGAAATAAATCATTCATAGTGTTTCGAATACGACATGATTTTTTCAAATTTAAAAAAACATATTTGATACCTTAAATAAATTAATTAATGTGTCGTACTCGCTTTTGACGCCGCGCGCACAACCTAAAAATGTCGCTCGGAGACCCATTTTCAGCGTTAAATTAAAATTATAAATAATGGAGATAGAGTTCCGGGAGCTGGGAACTTTTTATTGGAAATTTCCTCCTCTTTCAGGTTCTTTTTTTGAAATTTCTTAAATATCAATAGTTCATGAAATATTGGTAAAAAACGAAATGCCATTTTTTTTTCTACTTCATTTGTTTATAACATTTGCAATTTTTTATGTGCTAATACACGCTTTTGGCACATTTTTCTAGGCGTTATTCCGGATCCAATGAGCTATCACACATAATTTTAAGAGCAGTATCTCTATTTTAGACCATTTTCAACTTGTCGAGTAGACTAATGTAGGTTATTTCGTAAGCTACAGATTCAAAAGCTTGTCGCTTTTGTATTCGAACTGAAAACTTTGCGCGCAAGCTCTTGAATTTGTAACTCACGAAATAACATACGTGACACATCCAAAGCAATAATTTTTTACTTTTTAGGACATTTGAATAAAAGATTGTCTTTAAAAAGGTTTTTTATTGATTATTTTATTCAAAATCAATGTCGAATTTGAGCAATTGGGAGCAATTTTTGAAGAAATAATATATCATAGAGTCCTTTAATGATAGACATTATCATATGGTATCATCAATCAATCTTTATTTTGATTCTTGACATTGTTTGCATGTTTTGGAATTGCCAATGAATAAAAAACATATTACGAATGCAACATAAACAGTAATCATAATAATAACAAACACAAAAATAATCCATAACATACATTAATTATCTTGAGGTCATCCATAATATGAAAACATTTTTCCAATAAGAAATATTTTAGTTTATGTTTAAATAAACATAAATTACCAATACTTCTCAGAATTGTTGAAGATTGTTAAAAAAAAATGAGACCAACTAGATGAGCATTGGATTGTTCTTATTGCAAAATTTACATGAAAATGCTGCTATTTCCTTATTTCATGTCCATGGACATAAGAATTTCGACTAATTATTGATTTATTTTTGAAAACATGAACTCACATACTCACATTGCTAAAATGAAGAGGCAAAGAAGCGACAAAACTTCGAGTGTATTCATCTAGAAATTCTCCCAAAAATCCCACCAACATTAAAAACCGTATGGATAATAGACCAGGGCTGAAGCCTTTGAAAATGGTAAAAAGTGAAAAAAAAAAATAGTAGGATGAAACCCATTGGAAAAGTAAGAGAATATAACAAAAATGAAAGGAAAAATACTTTACGGGCGATCTGAAGTGGTCGGGAAGTGGAAGGGGGTGAGTTTTTAAGGGTAAAAAACAGTTTATCTCGATTTCCGGAAAAACTACGGGTCCTATGGAAAAAAGTTGTAGGTAATGAAAAGATCTACAACTTTTGTATCCACACTTTTTTCACATAACCTCAAAATTTATGTGAAAAATTCAAATAACCAATTTTTTTGTTTTTTATTTTTATCTTCTACAACAATTTTTTTTTCCACGAAATTTGATGAAAACCTCCTTTTTTATGTTCCAAACACACTGTAATTTTTTTGATTTAAAATATTTGTCTTTTCACCTTATTTTGACTTAATATCGAAAAAGCACCCTAATTTTCAATCTAAAATTATCCCGTCAAAATATCAGCTTTTTTAAAAAAGTCGGTGTGCTTTTTGTTCGTTGAAATCTCTACTTTCTGATGGTATGACAAAAAAGTACATTACTATGGCAGAAAATGCAAAGAAACGAAAAAAACTCGAATCCGAATTTAATAAGACATCTACAATATTTTGAGAAAGTTGTAGAATCTTCTTTAAATTATATGCGTAGATGCCTATTTATTGCTATTTTAAGATAACTTATATACCTGGAGTGCGTTCGATTATTAACTCCATCGAGTAGAATTTACTAAATAGCGTTCGAAAATCGTAAAGTTGTGTATATTTTAATATAAGACTGTCGTTCGAAAATACTCGAGTATTCGCTACCGAGTTAACTCTCGTAACTCTACAAAATAGCTAGGTTTATTTAACTCCAGAAAATTGACACACCTCTGGGGGACGGAACATATTTTTATGCTGTGTCTCACATTATCACAGCTAACCCAAGATTGAGATTATTTATGTGTATGTGTTTAATACCGTTCACTGATAATAGTTGTAATCTTGGAGAAACATATGGTCTACAAAGTTCAAACTGTGTCACTCGAATTATTAACTTAGGACCTATTTTTAATCAAACTGCTTCGAAACCATTACAATTACAATTGGCGAACAAGATTCTATAAAAGTTATCTGCTATTGTCAACAATATTTTTCTCCGGTGTTCATCAACTTTCATTGATCTTGCCATTTTTCGTTTTTTTTAACAATAAGTGTGGATTCATGCAGCACAAAATAACAATTATCAAATAACAAATAAAAAATAACATTTAGCAATATAAGTTGAACTCTATAGTTTTCAATGACTATGTTCATGAGACAAATAACAATTATCATTTAAGAAATAACATGTAGAAGTTGGCCAACTTTTATCTTTTTACATTATTTTAACGAAATTTTCTTCTAGTGTGCAACTAGTACACAGATGACCGCCGATTGGTCAAACCGATGATGAAAATAACCTCACTTTTTCTAATATTTGGGGTATTGTTTTTGTTTCATATTGATTATTGGACATTTTGAATTTTCACTTGTTTCTTATTATCGAGGGGACATGGAATTTCGAAAAAGTAGGATTACCTAATTTAAATGCCTCGGATCTCCGTCTTGTGCGCATGCTTACTTTTTATTTCTTAATTGTTATTTTGAGTGCATGAATGCTACATTTTAATTATTTCTTATTTGATAATTGTTATTTTGTGCTGCATGAATCCACACTAACAACCTATATTTCCGATGTCAGAACCTTCTGTCACTCGGACTTTGTAAACAACTCCAAATATATTCCGCACCGTTCGAATATTACATGAATAGTACTCAACTCCAGAGTAAATTTAAGAAACCTTCAAATACTTTACTCTACTCTAGGAGTCTATAATCGAACGCACCTCTGAGTGACCTACGGAAAATTTTAGCCCATCAAAAGGTATTTCATAGAGAAGTGGGGAAGGGGCTAGGAGGGTCTGGGCCCTACTACCTGTTATTTCTTTGCATTTTCTGAGAACATTTACCATAGTAATGTATATTTTTTTACACCATCAGAAAGTAGAGATTTCAACGAACAAAAAGCCCACCGATTTTTTATTCAAAAATCTGATATTTTGACGGGAGAATTTTTGATTGAAAATTAGGGTGCTTTTTCGATATTAAGTCAAAATAAGGTGGACAAATAAATATTTTAAATAAAAAAAATTACAGTGTGTTTGGGACATAAAAAGGTAAGTTTTCACCAAGTTTCGTGATTTTTTTTTTTTTGTAAAATAAAAATAAAAATCCAAAAACTTGGTTATTTGAATTTTTCAGATACATTTTGAGATTATGTGAAAAAAGTGTGGGCACTAAAGTTGTAGATCTTTATATTACCTACAACTTTGCCATCCAAGTTTTTTCCATAGGACTTGCAGTTTTGCCGAAAATCGAGATAAACCGTTTTTTACCCTTAAAAACTCACCCCCTTCCACTTCCCGACCTCAGATCGACCGTAAATTATTTTTCCTTTCATTTTTGTTATATTCTCTTCCTTTTCCAATGGGTTTCATCCAACTATTTTTTTTTTGTTTCAAAAATTATCGACCCTTGTCTATAAGGCAACTGACACAAACAAAAATCGACGCTATGATTTTACTTGAAGTGTCGTTTAATCAGGATCTCAAGTTTATATTAATCGATTTTCATTACAAGAACTTTCAAATCGGTATCATTGTTAGAGGAAATGCTGGAAATCATTTAGACTGAATGAATTAACCAACAAAACATAAATCATAATATCGCAAGCATTCTTTGTATTCTTTTCAAACTTCACTTTAGAATTTTCAGTACCAAGGGATTAAATCTCAAAAACAAGATATCTTCAGCCAAATAAATGGACTCCAGCCATGACAGTGCAATGAAAATCAGGAATTCAACCTTAGTTATAGGCAACCAACTTTACTGAATGTCGTATGCGGCGTTGCCGAGTAGATTCAATGGTGGGTTCAATTTTTCCTTTCTATGAAAAAGGGGAAAGCGGCAATAGATACTACTACTAGATCATTTTGGGTATATAAATATGCACAGGGGAAAGGAAAAATAACTCGCTTGAAAAAAAAACTGATTTTGATAATATTGTATTCCTTATAATGATTATTGAATCATGTATTCAATAAACTTTTCATTATTATTATTGGAGATTTGGTATAGCGGGAACAAGGCTGAAGTATACCGTTTTTAGATATCCTAATAACTAGACAACCCATGGAAGTTTGAAAAAAAACGGTATTCCAAACCTACAAGTTCTGGTAGGCTGCTGAAGTATTATTCAAATCATCCTCTAAAACAAAAAATCGGAACTATCAAGAATCTATTATTTAGGGCCCATCATCTTAGTAGATAATGAACTTAAAGTAAAAGAACTACTAAAAGACAACAACTAACCCAAATACCTAGTGAATAAAATCAATAATGAACACAACCAATCCTCCAGCACACCACAAAATTATAATTACACTTGCCCTACATTTATAGGTTTATAAAAGGTTATCTGAAAAAATTCAGTGTTGTCTGAGAACCCTCTCAATAAAATTAGCCTTTTATCCAACCTTTGACTGCTCTAATCTGGTTCATAGAATAAATTGTATCAACTGTGAAAAGTGTTTTATATGGAAGGACAAAACAACACCTGAAAACTCGCATGCAACAACAAATTATGACTGTAAGGAAAAACACAAAGTTAAACCCAACAAAACAGCGTAGGCATTACCTACATCACTTTACTGAAAGACACGAGTTTAATTTTGAATAAGCTCATATTGTTGATAGAGGAAAGAATCTGTATGAAAGAAACATTAGCGAAATGTTCCATATATTCCTCAGTGATACTTGAACATGAGAACTGTCACAGAAAGATTGAGTGTATGCTACAACCACATCCTCAACAAATATAAAATGAGTCAAAACAAACCGTACTAAATATGCATTTCGATTTCAGTCATCGAGCACATTACTAATGAATAGATAAAGGAAGTTTTTTGTTTTTATGTTTTTCTTCTATTTATTTCCAAAGTTTTTTCTACCTCGTTTTTTTTACACAAACGATCGATTTGAATTCAGTTTACCAGACAGGTACCCTACAGTGAACAGCAACAACAATGCCTATTATCAATGATACTCAACAAATAATATATGTCTGAATAACGGAAAAAAGCTAGATCTCTATTTGTTTCATTTATAAAGCATAATTTATCATTATTCTACTAAATTATATTGTTTTTGTTCGAGAATCTGTTTTATTCATTATTGTGTCATATTACGGTTATCTTTATAATGAATTGTAATATGTATTGTAAACCCATATGTATTTTTTGCCCTGAAGAAGACGATAAATACACTCGAAACTCGGCAATTTTTTAAATTTGGCCATTTTAAAGACCTTGTCCGCTATACCAAATCTCCAATTAACTTGAAGGACACGATTTTTACATAATTATTATTATTATTGTATACTAATTAATGTATAATACAATCATCATTTTTGGAGTTGCAGTTGAAAAGTCGCTCCAATTATACAGAAGAACGTTCCAAGCCAGGTCACAAGTTTCCTTTGACAGTTCACTGGCGTCAGTCATTGTTATGAAATAATAGGGGGATAAAGGTCCTTGGTGTTTGTGTCATACAAAGGACTAAATTGGATATTGTATCCCAATTGCCGGGTAATTGTATAAAATTATATCGTACTTCTCTTTTGTTGTCTTCCGAGTTCATTCAAGATGATTAAATACTTACAGAGTGTTTTTTTTACTTTCAAATGATCCTAGGAGATATTACTTCAATCGAACCGAAATAGAAATTGATTTAAACCGATTGAGTTTCGAAACATTATTTTGAAATTCCTATTTTAGTTTTTTAAATTGCAATAAATTAGGTGTCTGTATGATTGTAATATATGTTGTAATAATTGTTTTACTTGAAGGATTTCGTTGAGGTATTCAACATTTACTAAGCTCAAAAATATATTCTTGGAAAAAATAGACATTTTACAACAATTTATATCTTGAATTTCATTAATTTTCAGTAATTCTATTGACTCATTGACTATGTTTGACTAATAAACAAAATCAAAGTAGTACAGTACCTAACTGCAAGGAGATACTGATTTATATATATATATATATATATATATATATATATATTATTTAATTTTTGGAATCTCCATGGAAAGCTGATTTCAAAAATATATCACATATAGGGTCTGTATACAGTGCGTCCGTGAAATTCAGTGCCCTCGTAAAGTAATGGATAAATTCGTAAAAAATTTAAGTATTAATTTTTGGAAAGAACGCTCGAAGCCGTCGAATGTTATTTCCAGTTGGGCATTCTTTCAAATTTAATTAATACATACAGAATGATTCGTGCAGGAGAAATGACGTCATCGGTATTTTTTTAATGGCAACTCCATTTTTCATTACGGAATGAGAAAAGGTGATTATGAGTATGGGTGAAATGAAAATAAAATAAGAAAAACTATTTTGATATATGAAAATACTAAATTTGATGGCAATGCTAATAGCTTCAAACATCGATCAAATTAAATGTTCAAATTGTGCACCGTTTGCTATCTGACTATTTCCATTACAAATTTTGTTTTTATTACACGCTTTATATTAGCTTCACTTGTGTTTGTTTGTTTGTTTTTTTGTAACAGACTCATTTGGGCGCGATTTTGACCCACTTCCAGACGTACGAATGATTTGAAATTTGGCAGGTGTACATAATTCCGGTGACAATGCATCAAGGAATTTTTGTTTGAAAAAAAAAACAAAATGGCGGCTCCAATATGGCGGACGAGTTTTGTGATTATGGTCCGATTCGCTTCAAAATAGGTATCTGAGGGTTTTCGTGGTCAGAGATTATGATTCTTTTGTCAAAACTGAAAAATTCAAGATGGCGGCTCCAAAATGGTGGACGAGTTTTGTGATTATGGTCCGATTCTATTCAAAATTGGTATGTGGGGGTTTTTGGGGTCCAATATTATGATTCTTCTGTAGAAATTGAAAAATTCTAGATGGCAGCTCCAAAATGGCGGACGAGTGTTGTGATTGACAATGTTCAAAAAGAATTTATTCTTCGTCTTGGCTACTGTCATATAGCAAACAGTGCACAATTTGAATATTTAATTTGATCGTAGTTTGAAGCTATCATTGCCATTAAATTTAGTATTTTCATATTTCAAAATAGTTTTTCTTATTTTATTTTCATTTCACCCATACTCATAACCACCTTTTCAAAAATTCCGTAATGAAAAATGGAGTTGCTTTTGAAAACGTACCGATGACTTCATTTCTCCTACACGAATCATTCTGTATGTATTTATTAAATTTGAAAGAATGCTCGAATGAAAATAAAATTCAACGGCTTCAAGCGTTCTTTCCAAAAATCATTCCTTTAATTTTTTACGAATTTATCCATTACTTTACGAGAGCACTGAATTCAACGGACGCACTGTATACAAACCCTATGTGTGATATATTTTTGAAATCAGCTTTCTATGGTTATTGCAAAAATTGAATAATATATAGGGTGTTCCATTTGAAAAAAATATCGCGGACGTCATCAGTCAAACGTGGACCACCCTGTATATTTAATTTTCCCTTATAAATGTGGCAAATTGGGGTTAAAAATCGACCTGTTTCAGGAGATTCCTCAGAAATAGATAGTTTGGCTAAAAATGAATTTATTCAGTACTTTACAAAAGCACTGTATAAGAACTAGAATCACAGTGACTTTTAGGAATTTATTGTACGCTATTTTAGATTGAACCGATTTTATTTTCCATTTCAATGGGTTTTGAATTGATGACATTTCGATGTCACTAGAAAATTGGATCAATTCTAGTTGAACACATGTTTTCCCAAAATAGAATTGATAATGCATTATTACACCATAGCTTACAAATAACATATATTCTGGTTTCAATGATTTATTAACATGAATATGCAGCTAGCTAAACATATGTCTCAATTTGTCGTTTTCAATGCTGCTCTCATTTGTGTTCCATAAAAATCAATTCTTCATTCCAGTAATATTCGGTGGATGATCTCATTAGAGGAATATAATCAACCAGAGAATTGTTTCCCATTGGAACACTGTACATTAATTACATATCTGTTGTTCTAATCATCCACTAATAGATCGTTAAACATAAATGTGGGAGTAGCAAATTAAATAATTACTCGTTGCAGCTCTCAATCTGCTATCATCAAAAGGTACTTACAATTAACTTCAATTGAGGCTGAAGAGCATCATTCTCTTCCTTCCACCAAATGAAAATGAAACTAGTGTAAGATAAATAGTTCTTGCTTCGGTCATAATAATAAGAATACATCAAAATAACGAACATGTAAATGGACATCTAGTTATTTTTTAAGAGGACCGTGCTCCCCCTTTTGTAATACTTTTCACTTGATGAAGTTTCTATGAAGTAGCCACCAAGATCTCCTGATCTCATTCTAATATATTCTCAAAGCGATCAACAATAACTGTTCGTGACAAGAATAGTTCTGGAATACGTTTTTTAATGAAGAATTGAATACAGGTAGAAATAAGGTCTACTCTTCAACTTCATTGTGAATACTTGTGATGTTTTTAATTTCGTGAACACCTGAAGATGGCAAGACCTCTAGCCGAAATGCATTATGGCTAATTTCTGTCAAGAAATATGCACATTTCAGTGGAATAGACCCCCCCTTATTTCTACCTGTATAACCAGAACTCCACCTCAATGGACTATTTTCAAAATCGAAGAATTAAATGAAGCTGAACTAATTTGAACTTTGAAATAACTCTGCGCTGACTCAACCCCCAAGCACCCCTTAAAACGTATTCAGTTTCAACAGACTGACCCCTCTAGGGTATCATCTCAAAACCAAAGCGACTAATCGAATTAAAAATTACTTAATCACGTGTCTCAACAAAGATTCCTGCATCTAACGTTAATCCATTGAGAAAAGACTAATTGGGAGACTGACGACTATTCTAAGGCTGACCATACACATGCCGGACAAAACAGTTTGAATCGAAAAAGTGTTTTTCCATAACCACCAATGGATTTACGCGTTAGATATGTTTCAAAATTCAGTAGACTGTGTCACACTTTAAATGGATACATAAAATATTCTATAATAATGTTTGCATATCAAAGTTTTCGTACTAGATTCAACTTACATGGAGTAAAGCATTCAAGTCGTGTAACTTTGTCATCAGCCTTGATATATATATATATATATATATATATATATATATATATATATATATATTGTTATGTTATGTTATGCCAGTTGTACATTTTAAAAGACTAAAAACCCACAAAAAGAATAATTACTAGATGGTTAATGGTTTCAAGAGTTTGTTTGTGAATAACTTTTGAAATTCTATGTATATTGTGAGCCTAGGTAGAATATGGATAGATAAAAATGAAAATAATTTGAAAATTAATCATACATTTATATAGAAAAAAAATAAAAACAAATTTACAAAATTTGCATGAATAAAAGGTATCAACACATTTTAAATTTGAAACATAAGTATATGAAATTGGAAAAAAAAATTAATAGCCAATCAGAGAATAGATGGTCATAGGTAAAAATTGGAAATTGTGAGGGAATAGCAATTGGTTGATATCATAAGCAATTATTATTAGAATTTGTAAATAGTAATAAGTATGGAAAAATAGTTGGATATATAAATTGAGTAAGATAAACCTAAACAGTGAAATGTGACAATTTAGTGCGCGAATTCAAAAATTCAAATGGGAAAACAGGAAGGGAAACTTGTATCGAGGCAACAACAAACAAAGCCAACGAGGAGATTGAAAATAAAATTAGAAGGGAATGGACGCAACATTTTGAGAGAACAAAAATTGAAAGAATTCCAACATTTGAAGAGCAAAACCAGTATTACCTTAATTATATATCATTTCCACGACTCCAAAGCTGATTTCCGCATCTGTATGGTTCCTGATTTATGGTATTGGAGTTCCTGCTAGCGCTTGTAGTGACAAGGTATCCAGTTTCAGGACATATCTTGAAACACCGACATCTCCAGCAGGTATAAAAACTTTAATAGTGCATTTCCGGTCCTGAACTATTTCACCAATAACATATTTCACATCTGAAGAACTTTATTCCACCTTATTTTGAACAATAACAGAAAACTTTACTCTCACGGAAAAAGTGAGGTTCTGTTTATCTATCCATGATCTGATTTATTATTTTTATCCGTGAATATTTGTTTGATTCACCCTAGTATAAGTTATTTCTCGTAGGCCAGGTATTTTAAGTCTTCCTGAATAAAGGAGATAATTGCTTTTTGATATTTTGTTGTTTATTTTCTCACAATGATCAATAACATACCAAAGTCCATTCAATAAACTGTGTCTCTATTGCCTTGAACCGGCCACTTTGAGATGAGGGCGTACCAACTATGCTAGCTGTTGTGAGAAAAGGAATAACAATTGTCAGCTTCGTGACGAGAGAACAGTGACGTTCGTTGGCAATTATTATTACCACATACAAATTATTATACAGGGCAAAAATATCTATTCTATATCATATCAATTTGGCTCACAAAGAATAGCCGAAAACTATTAGCTTCATTCATTATATATAAAAACAATTTATATTTTTCAATACATCAAAACATAACAAAATATATATATATATATATATATATATATATATATATATATATATATATATATATATATATATATATATATATATAAGTATATATATTTCGGCCAAAAATTAACATTTTACTACAACGCAAAATACAGGGTGTTTCTTAATTTAAAGAGGTTATTCTTGAGCCATTTTGAGAAAAAAACTTTCATATGAACACCATAAATTGAGATAGTGGTTTCCAATTCAATTGACGAAGATCCCAGATTAGTACACGAAAAATTTAGACCAATTTGAATATCTCACATATTCTTGTTTGGAAAATTACCCATTATATCCCTACCATATCCAACGGGTTCAGGCGCTACTCCCTTTTGCCAATGTTTTCTTCAAAAGTCCATTATTTGGTACCGAAATTTCATTCATTTCATTTTCCAACAAAACATATCACAACTATAGAATATTTTAAAACCTATTTCGATCCCAGTCCAGAGACGCTACTGGCTTTCATTTACTAAGACCTCCTGAAACTGGTGATTTATGTCTCAACGTATAGACACACCTACAAGCATTATCATTGGCTTGCGGTCCGTTTTAATTGGCTGCTGAAGAACTAAACAGCTGTCACTCAAACCCACGTTGACTATCTGCTCTTTTGATCTCCTTTTGATCTTCCCTCCGCCGACGGAGGATGTTTACGAGTAGTACATATTATTTTTCGTTCCGATTCATCGCATATACGCTCGTGTTAGCGAAGTGAGTTTTTGATTTGCTGCCTATAGAAACAGCTTCTGCAATTGAAAATGGTTAAACTATATATGCGGTGATCATTTAATTGGACTCTAATTTTTTTCATTCGATTCGAGGTTGAATGAGCATAATTACCGGCACTTCAGTGCTCTGGCGCGCGAATATTCAACCCAAAATCACAATAATTAGTAGTAATACTATAAGTACTTCAAAATAATCAGGTTATATATAACTTGTTGCATAATTACAAAGAGTGTCAGTTTGACACGATTTGTAATTATGAGGAAGTTTGAGATGTATAACCGTATTTATTTTGAAGTACGTATTGTATTTGATTCGATTATTTTTTGAGTAAATTAAGTGAATATAAATAATCATTAATTTAAATAAAAATTGGTACAATGAAAATTACAATTATTATATACTGCGTTTTTTTTAACTGAGTTATTTTCTTGAAGTGCTGGAAATACCGAACCTGTAGCGTTTTTAAAATTGGATCTCATCTTATTTTTGGTGATGTTGTTCATCTAAGTGTAGGTAGGGTTTGATAGAATTGCTATTACCATGTCCTGTTATTTTAATAAGTTCCGATACACCTGCTTTTGCCAATTGTGAAACAGCAGTGGCTCGGTGAGAATGATTTGAAAATGTTTTGTTTGTCATATTTAAATTTGCCAATTCTGCAGACTTTCATGCACTCCAATTGGCATATTTTTGTACCAGCCAAGAGTTTTTTGTTTTCTCCAGTTAGGATTTACTGTCAGAGATAACCTATCTGATTCAATATTGATGTTTTCGCTTCTTTTTATCATTAGTTTATCTAGAAGTCTCACTGGACAACGACTTACTTCATTATGGTTGGGTACAAGCCATTTATTATTAGCACACGGTTTTGCTCCCCCCTGTGTGGTTTTTGTAAAAATAGGATTATATTGTATTCTACCAGTTAGAGTACCATCATTTCCAGATTCCTTTTGAAAATAATGAGTCAAGCATGTCGCTCCTTCATTTCCTCTCCACGCAAGTTCTACAGAAGCAATTAAGATTTTTTTATTTGTTATCCTTCCGGTGTATTTTCATCCCACGCTTCTATCATTGCTATGTACTCGGTATCTTCAAATGCTGATGCACTAACCTTTCTCTTGTCTGGTAACATTTGAAGTTCCCTTCTTTTTGAATTTCTTGCGTTTCATGCGGCTAAAAATATGGGACTAGAGAATGGATCAATTACTCTATTAAACTCCTTCATATATTTTTCTTGTATTTGTTTTGCCGTTACGTTCCACATCATTATTTTCTCCATTACCTTTTCGCATTTTGAAAGCCCAATCTTTCAAAATGGATGCTATCATTTCAGTGGAAATTGATTCATTTAGTACATAATTTCTTCCACTACAAAACGTAAGAAATTGTTTCCATGCGTACTTTTTTCACTGTATTATGAGGCTCAGTATTTTGTATACTTTCGTCTATTGCATTTAATGATAACAATTATTGATAAACGTCAAAATTTGACGGTCCTGTTAGTTTGTGTATTGTTGTATATTGATGTCGATGTGGTTACTACGGAAATGAAATTATTGTAAAATTTTCGATTGGTGGAGCTACTCTATGTACAATCAGGTATTATCGAAATTATACAAGGTAACTTAAATAAACTAAACGTTTGAACAAAAAATACTGTATACTGTCTGTTTTTCATAGCGCAATCATTGTTTTACGACGCATTAAAAACTGCCAAATTAAAAATAAACTCAAATGGCTGAATTGAATAAAGTGACAGAGAAATTCGATTTGAAATCCGATTGAATAATACAGGATTTGAAAGATAAACGCCATGTGAAGTGGAATCTATAACACCTATAGGTTAAAAGTTTTCTTTTCCGGCGTACCTATAGGTGTTATAGACTCGATGATGGTTTTGGTTATGTTGTGTCTCGCTTCAGCCAGAGCTCTTCGGACCTTTGGCTGGTTTACTACTCCGTACTGATGAGGGCCAAAAAAGCCTGAAACCGGTATGCGGATTGTTAGGTGAACACGACATAAATTAAACATAATCGAGCTTATCAGAAAGAAACATTTGCATTCAATGTCCATTTATATGGAGGTATGCATGGATTTTCAGGTGAATATCAATCAACGTTCTGCGTGGTATTTGCCAGGAAAGTAGTTGTTTTTCACCTGAGATCTACCATTTTCTGGTTCAATTCATATTGAATCTTTTATGTGAAGAAAACTGTTTAATTCGATTTTTCCATTTATTCCACTTCACATGGCGTTTATCTTTCACTATATGCTAGTCGGGCTTGCCACTCCTACTGAGAAGGAATCTTTTATTTAGAAACCTATCGAGGTGGGAGATTTTCGGAGTGTTTCTTTCAGTCACTAGGTACCGCCAGTTAAAAGTTTTCTTTTCCGGCGTACCTATAGGTGTTATAGATTCGATGATGGTTTTGGTTATGTTGTGTCTCGCTTCAGCCAGAGCTCTTCGGACCTTTGGCTGGTTGACTACTCCGTACTGATGAGGGCCAAAAAAGCCTGAAACCGGTATGCGGATTGTTAGGTGAACACGACATAAATTAAACATAATCGAGCTTATCAGAAAGAAACATTTGCATTCAATGTCCATTTATATGGAGGTATGCATGGATTTTCAGGTGAATATCATTCAACGTTCTGCGTGGTATTTGCCAGGAAAGTAGTTGTTTTTCACCTGAGATCTACCATTTTCTGGTTCAATTCATATTGAATCTTTAATGTGAAGGAAACCGTTTAATTCGATTTTTCTAATACAGGATTTGTCATTCAAAATAAGGAAGTTGATATTTGTTTTTGACTGAAGGTTATTTTTCCTCAGTTGAAACGATCATTAACAAAAACAATCAATTTCCTTTCTGCATCGCTTTTCGAATAATTCGAATCAATGCTAGTCAAGAATTATGTATACGTGTATGTATTGCTTTAGCCGAATAGATGGCCCTATGCCCCTAGTAATTGTCCACTACTTGATGGTGAAATAGCCAGTATGTCTCACTTATGACTTGAATACAAGCTAAGTGTGGTTCATGTGTCAGTATTTATTATTTTATTTTTGTCCCATACTCGACTTGCTCATAAAAGTTCGCGATGTCCAAGTGCGAAATGATGTCATTTTCGGTATCGGTTTTGTTTTTGGTGATAAGTTCCTGCAGTAGTAACGAAGTTAACGAAATACCAAGGGACTTTATCAGCCCACCAACGACCGTCAAAGCTAGGGAGAATAATACAGTGTTGTTACCTTGTTACCTGAACACCGTGTCCAATGGTGAGTCGTTTTTTTTCGATATTCCGTAATAATCCTATCCCAACCCAACCAGTTTGGCTTCAGAAAAAAATCCTCTACTACCAGCATTTACTGAAATAATTAATGAAGATAGTGTAAACAAATAATCTATCGGTGCCTGTGTATCTCCCCCAACTTCTATAACAGAAACTTGAGTTCTATGGATTTGACACGTTATGTATATCAATCGATAATCAGGATACCTTCCAATGAAATTCTGTGATCCCCAAGGCCGGTCTTAAGCCCAGTCTTAATTTTAGTTTACGTCACAGTCAAATGATTGTAATAATTTTGCAGATGACACAACTAAAATCTATGAGCACGAAGATATCAATGATTTACAGACTTACTCAGTTGAAAGCACTTATTGAACAGAAAAAACAGAAAATTCAATTATTTACCCTATCAACTTACATGGAATAAAATTATTCAACTGATTAGTATTACAGAAACAAAAAACTAAATAGTACTGATTTCTGGAAGACAATCAAATCATTATTGTTCAGAATGACGTTCGACATGTTAATAGCTGGTATATCAACCTCAGTGTAATTATATTTTTAACGTACTCTGAATTTTGGTAAAGTCAAAATTTCAATTATTTTTCATTGGCTTCATTCAGTTTCAATTTTTGAGGAACTGAAAGTTATAAGTAATCAACTCTCGTAAGAGATAAGAGAAGAAGTAAAACCCTTTCAAATATACTTGAAACACCATCAAAATCTTGAAGTTTTTGAGAGAAACAAAGGTAAACATCATTGAACAATATAGGATCCAAATTTAAGAAGGCAAATATCACCATTCATAGCAATATATGTGGATTCTTTAATAAATGCATAAATTATCACCGGCAAATTGTTTATCATCCAACCTGACAGTTGCTTTTTTCAAATTCTGGGGCATTAAAAAAATATGCATTTGGCGAAAAATATCAATGAAACTCAACAAAGCTTTTTCTTTCAGTGTACATCCTAAGAAAAACTGTTCAGTAAAAATTGTGCTGCTCAAAAAGATCTTTTGAATGGCTTTCAGTTTGCCAATATCGCAATGAAAGCACAAATTGAGAATTTCCCATATTCACGATCCAAAATATATGTGCATTTGGATATTCGCTCATTTTGGGACCGATTTTTGGCTCGGCTTCAGATTTGCCCCAAGTGTTTTTGAATCAACATTTCAAACTAGAATTTTCATTCGTAGTTTCCAATTCTCAGAAGCATACATCATTATTGCCATGCATTATCTAATTGAATGCGTATATAAATATATCCTCGGAGATAAGTATCACCACTTAAGTTCATAAAGGACACTCTAGGCTTCTGCTTAACCGAATTATACAGTGTGAGGTAGATTTATTTTTCGGTTTGGTGAACCAACAATTCAAGTCAATATTGTTTCAACACTCTGAAAATCCCACGACACGTTTTAGTATTCCAAAATTATGGTCCATCTCCAATATAATAGTAGTAGCCTGAAAAAGACCACAGTCGAAACATCGGACAATAATAAATGAATATCCGCTAGAAGGAATAATAGGTATCTTTTCAATTTCGAACCACCCAATGCATCAATTTATATCAAACTGAAGAAAAGAAAACAGCAGGAATAAAAACGTCATCAAGAAATATACGCTCCTGTATCACTTACAAAAATTCAGAGCGATTCCACTTTTCTTCCCATTTTTACGTTTTCTGTAAAATTTATATCTGCTTCAAAAATAGATTTGATGAAAGAAATCCATAATAAACTAATTGAGGGATAATCCCCAAAAATGGAAACATTCATAGTGTGTTTTCCGATTCACTAATTAATCTTCAAAATTATAAAAAGCATCTGACTGGGATATTTCTATAAAAATATTCAAAAACCTCATAAAAGACACCCTTAAAACTCTTGTCTTAGTGATAAATAACCCATTTCTTCCCTCAAACCTTCGGCTACTATCGCTTATTCCGACTCTGCCGAAAATCATTGACATACTCAATCAATAAATTCCTCAATTATCATAACATAATTAATGAACATCAATTCGCATTCCAAACTTAAAAAAAAACACATATGAAGCAATTTTCTTCTTCCTGTATGTGGTACACTCCAATACAGGGTGTTTCCTAACTACGGTGCGAAACTTCAGTGGGTGATTCGTTAATTCATTTGACAAAAAAAGTTCCTATGAACATATGTCCGGAGTTTTGTTTCTGAGATACGGGCGTTGAAGAAAAAAAAAAGGATTTATAAAATATCCTGAATATCCTGGAACCGATGTGGTTGAAATGTGGTTCAGCTATTTGAAGTAATAAGGCAATTATTTGGCTCCAAGTAGGTTCAGGGGCGTCTCAGTGGGCACCACAACCAACAATACTGAGAAAAAAAAGTACTTTTTTTTGTAGTATTTAATTTTTTCAGATTGAACAACTGAAAATACAACTCTTTGGTCTCTTGTGTTTTATTCATATCAAGCTTCGTTTTCGAGAAAAAAAAATACTTTAACTTATTCTACAAATTATCCATGGACAACATAAAATACAAACCTAAAGTAAAAAATAAACAATTTTGACCTTAAATTAAATGAGCAGAATGTCCACCGTCTGATAAAATACACGACTACAATCGATGTGTCATTGATTGTCTGACACGTTCAAAAATACCTGGAGTATTCCTTATGACATTGCAATTGTCACTTATTCGATTCCTCAAGTCATTCACATCTAGTATAGGGATTTTATAAACGGGAGCCTTCAGATGACCCCATAAATAGAAATCTAGAGGATTCATATCAGGACTGCGAGCGGGCCAATGTTGAGGTCCTGCACGTCCAATCCAGCGATTAGGGTAGGTGATGTCGAGATGCTGACGAGCAAGAACACTAAAATGAGCTGGAGCTCCGTCGTGCATAAACCACATGTTGCCTCTTACAAGTACGGGTACTTCTTCCAACAAAATGGGTAAATGATTTCGCAAAAAAGCCGTGTAGGATGGACCTGATAATCTTGCTGGTAAAAAAAAAGGCTCCAATTAGGTAGTCACCAATAATTCCTACCCAAACGTTCAGCGAAAATCGTTGCTGAAAATGACTTTCTCTAATAATGTGGGGGTTTTCGTCGGCCCCGAAATGGTTATTGTTAGGCAGTAGAGCGTGGACCCGCTGTATGTGATATGGGTATAGGAGGTTTCTTTTCAGAACTTTCCAAACGGTTTTTGGGCTTACTCCAAGCTGCAGTGCAATTTTCCTGGTACTATTTGAAGGATCTTCTTCTATCGCATCAATATAGCTTCTTCTAGTTCAGGCGTTGTTACAGTTTCTGGTCTTCCACCACTTACATTTTTATTAAAACTTCCAGTTTCACATAATCTTGCATGTAGCGTTCTAAATGTTTCAGCACATGGAATTACTCTGTTAAGATATCTATTCTGGTAGATTATCCGTGCTTCTTCCGCATTTCCATTTGCTAATCCATAAATAAAGTGCATGTCAGCCATTTCAGCGTTAGTAAAAGTATTCATGATGGAATCACTGCTAATTGACAACTCTGTCTTTTACTGATATGACAATACTATCACTGTCAGCTGGTCTCCATAGCAGGTAGTCATGATTTTAGAGTGCCTTCATTTTTTTTGTTCTCTAAAACTAAGCTTAATTTAAAAAAAAAACACAGGAGGCCAAAAAGTTGTATTTTTACCACGCTTATAAAAAATTTTTTAGAACCCACGCTTATATTCAAATGCACTGAAAAGGAGAAAATAATTTTTTTCTCAGTATTGTTGGGTGTGGTGCCCACTAAGACGCCACTGGACCTACTTAGGGCCAAATAATTGCCTTATTACTTCAAATAGCTGTACCACATTTCAACCACATCGGTTTCAGGATATTCAGGATATTTTATAAATACTTTTTTTTTATACTTCAACGCCCTGTATCTCAGAAACGAAGCAACTCCGAACATATGTTCATAGAAACTTTTTTTTGTCAAATGACCTAACGAAACACCCCCTGGAGTTTCGTACCGTAGTTAGGAAACACCCTGTATAAATGAAGGAAATATTACCACGGCAGTATTTTATGACTTAATAAAAGCTTTTTTCTGTGACGGGAAAAAAGTTTGACATTTTATCTCCGGTGACAGGTAACAAAATATCACTTTCTATGAAATTACTTTTTTCCCCGGGAAAAAAGTGAATACTTTTTTCCCGGATATACATACACATAAGTAAAGGTAAATATTTAATTTTAGAATATTTTATCATACAAAAGTTACATTTTCTTTATATCAAAAGAACAATTATTAAATGTGCATTGCATGAATGACATGTTCCTTGAACTATTCGGTACAACAGTCGAATTTTCTTATGTTGAAATTATATTTTTTTCTGCCATGGACACAACTGCCGTTGATGTACCTGGTCGCAAATCGGGTGTTATTTAGCACTCCACACGTTCTAAACACTTTATTAGCTATTTCTGTCCTGTGTGCTACCGATTCATCAACATACCCTTCAGCGACCGTTGATGACTTCCAACCGCCATGTTTCTTCAGTGTCATCAAGTCTCCCCCAGATTCAACTAAAAGTGTAGCAGACGATCTTTGAAATGAATGGCCTGTATATGAGTTAGCATTCTCAAGTTGAAGAAAATTAGCTACTGTTTCAGATACCTATAAACCTATTTTACCCACAACCTGATTGATACATTTTCCATTGCGATATGCATAAAACAGGCGGCGATCCTTTGCTATGTACATTCGTAAAATTTTTATATTCTTCAGTAACTACAAATCTCCTGTTTACATCATTCTTTGTTTGCTTAAGTTTCACAATAAATAACGTTCCCGAATCTTCAATATCATGTAATGTTACTTGGCTGATTTCACAAATTCAACAAGTTCCTGCAATCCCAAATACAACAACAACCTTGGCCATTAAATAAACTTCATCCGGGGCATTATTTGAAAAAACACTAATCTGTGTACTCGTAAAAATCGCAGCTCTCTTGGGCATGTAACCTTTCCCATTTTGATTCAGTAATGTAATTAGTTTGAAATGTCTACATTATTATTATTGGATTATAACATACTTTTAATCATTGAATAATTCGACCACACTGTTGATGGCTTTTGTTGTTATGTTAGTTCCGAAAAAAAAGCCAATAACACCGTCTCCGAGAAAGAACCGATTGTCTTTTTTATCTTCCATTCCATAAATCTTAAATACGCGGTTTCGTAAATTTTCCGCAATTTTTGTAACGCTACTTTCGCTACATCTACTAACTCCGGTGAAGTCAGAGAAAACTCGAAATAAGACATTTTTTTAACTTTATATTATTCAAAATAACTACTAAACAACCACTAAGTTCGCAATTTTCAAATCAAATCACACAATTAAATTGACAGATATTTGATTACTTTGAAGGTTTCCTTAGCAACGCAGGTCTAATTGTCGCTATAAGTACAACAGCCTACCAGTTTAAAAATTCAAATTTCACATCGACAATTTCTTGACTTTAATATATTGTAATATGTTTTTTCACTCATAATTGCACGAGAGGTTTGTATTTTATCGGGTAAATTTGGGTTGGTTAATGAGAAACTGTTGCCTAGCAATTAGACGAGAAAAACTGTCAACTATTAAAAGACGCGACACCGAAAGTGGAGCGTTTTTAGGTTGACAGTTTTTCGAGTCAAATTGCTAAAGGAAACAGTTTAGAATTTGAACAACACAAATTTACCCGATATCAATACAAACATCGAGTGTAATTCGGCAGGACAATTTAATGAATAAGAAATTTAGAAACATATCAATGCAAACTTTATTTATTTTGGCAACCAACAACTCGATAATTGATAAACAAATGAATGAGTGAAAAAACCACTAGTGCATTTGTCGCTGTAAAAGTTGCAGCTAACTTTTGCCGCTATCAAACTGACAATTGCACTGTGGCAAATGCGATTTTTTATACATGAGTTGAATTGTCAATATTAAATTGTCGTTTTTTCTGTCACAGAAAAAAAAAGGGTAATATACACGGGAAAATATTAGATTTCAGCTCTGGTTTTTTTGTCTCTCTCCGCTTCGCGTCGGAAGACAACACAACCTCGAGCTAAAATCTAATACTTTTTTACCTTGTAATAAATAACTACTGACTGCGTTAATCGCACAAGACTCTCACGGTAGCTTCATCAGTGTGGGTCTAATTGGTTCGAGTTGCAGAACGTAGTAAGGTAGTAAAAATCTACAAAATATCAAGGAAAAATTGGAAGTAGCTCGCAAGGATCAGTTTTAGGTCCAATCCTGTTTCTGGTTCATGTTGACTGTTAATTAAATTGATTTGTTGAAAATATAAACAGGATGTTCATAAAATCAGATGTGGAATCATCTGCGACTGAAAGATAAACTTTAGTCACTATCTTCCATCGTCAAGATAACCTCTTGTGGGGTATTCATGTTGAAAAGGGAAACATTCTCTATTAAATGTTCTGGAAACTTACAATATTTACAGATGATGCCACTAGTTCGTGGAAAAGTAAAACCACTGATTATAAAATATCTAGAGGTATAAAAATGTCAATTCATGGTGTGATTCAAACCTTCTATCATTTAATTTCACAAAAACAAATATTCTAGCGTTCAAATGCTCTCTTCACGATATCCTTTGACAATCATCATTGAAAATAAGGATTGTACTAGGTTTTCAGTTGTTCTTTTCTTTGATTCATTTTTGTAGATCGTATGTATTCGTCCTATGTTTTATTTGTCGAAAAACTGAAATGGTGTACCAACTCAGACACATATTGAATATTTCAATTGTTTTCCTATAAGGTTTGAAATTGTGCTCGGTTAGTTTTCTCCAGATATTTTTTTTATAGGAATCTCTGCTCAATGCATTTTCGCTGACTCTTCCCCTTTTTTGCAGATGACGTATTTCCCACAGCAATCCGATGGTACAAAAACGGGGATCTCTTGGACGACAGCACCAATGAGACCATATTCATCCCAGCACGGCATACCTTATGGGAAAACGGTTCCCTGGAAATAGCCAAAGTACAACCTGGAGACACAGGCGAATATACGTGCGAAATCGAAAGGACAGAACCCTGGGGTCCCGTCAAGCAAAAACACGCCATCGAGGTATTGCGTGAGTAAAATTATTTTTATTATTATCATCCGTTTCTTGACATATTTTTTGGGTAACCTTCCACAGTCTGAAAATGGAAAATATAATCAGGGAAATCTATACAAGTGTAGAAAGGGCAAACTAATTAGTTCACCCCGATCAGTTATTGCGTTCACCAAATTATATTTCCTATAGAAAAATGATTCAATTAGGTCAATAACTTGTCGTTTTCTGAATTTGCCTATCAAAACATTTTTTAAAATTAAAGATACTTTCTATAGTTTTGATTGACGTTCGGGGACTATATCTCCCCGTTCTCAAAATCTTTAAATCTCCTTCAATTGTTTGAATAATTTGGATTTTTCTTGCAGTGTCTTTTTCGCTTTTTCAAATGAAGGATGTCAATTGAATTCTGCCAAAAAATTATTTGAGAGTGACGTATTGCTCATTTGATATATGGGGTGTTGTTCAGATCAGTTTATTAGCATTCTACCATATCTCACTTCCTCTCTGAGTATAGGTAACCATGTATAGTCCATTTCAACAGAATTTGTTGAGAAGCAGTTGTTATTGGAAAGAAGAATACAGGCCGTTTCTTTCAATTTTCTCCTCTCTTGATGTGGTTCTTTCAAGATTTTCGTCCTATTCCATTCAATCGTATGATCGCCATTGGATGTGAGGATATGTTCTGCAATTTTTGATCCGGTTATTTGTCGATTTCGATGTACTCTGATGTTCACTTTGGCGCACTTCAATGGTCTTGACGTTTCACCTATATACTATCACCACACGAAGGTATGTTGTGAACACAGTTTTGGTACTTTCTTCTGTGTTTTCTGGTTTTGTTTGTGTTAGTATAGATCTCAGTTGTTTGTTGTTCTAATGATGTTCTCACATCATACTATGTCAATTCGTTTGATCTTTCAGATAATCCGGGGACATAAGGTATTATGTTGGTTGTGAAATGTGTAGGTGGTGGAGTACTCCTGTTGGTTGTGTTAATTGGTCGTTTGATGGATTTTGTTTTCAATGTCAGTGATTGGTTTTTCCACAAACTGATCCGGATATGCATTTTCCTTGAGAACAGATTTTATGAGGTTTATTTCTTCCTGTAGGTTCTGGTTGGATTTGCAAACTGTTTGGGCTCGATTATAGAGACATTTAACTATCCCTTTTTTCACACTGGCATGATGGTTTGAGTTAAATGTCTCTATAATCGAGCCCAAACAGTTTGCAATTCCAACCAGAATCTACAGGAAGAAATAAACCTCATAAAATCTGTTCTCAAGGAAAATGCATATCCGGATCAGTTTGTGGAAAAAACAATCACTAACATTGAAAACAAAAATCCATCAAACAACCAATTGACACAACCAACAGAAGTACTCCCACCACCTACACATTTCACAACTAACATAATACCTTATGTCCCCGGATTATCTGAAAAGATCAAACGAATTGGACATAGGTATGATGTGAGAACATCAATTAGAACAACAAACACACTGAGATTTATACACAAAAAAAAGCCAAAAAACGCAGAAGAAAGTACCAAAAACTGTGTTTACAACAAACCTTGTTCGTGTGGTGATAGTTATATAGGTGAAACGTCAATACCATTAGAAGTGCGCCAAAGTGAACATCAGAGTTACATCAGAAATCGACAAATAACCGGATTAAAAATTGCAGAACATATCCTCACATCCAATGGCGATCATGCGATTGAATGGAATAGGACAAAAATATTGATGGAAGAACCACATCAAGAGAGGAGAAAATTGAAAAAACGGCCTGTATTCTTCTTTCCAATAACAACTGCTTTTCAACAAATTCTGTTGAAATGGATCATGCATCTACTCTACTCAGAGAGGAAGTGAGATAAGGTAGAATGCTAATAAACTGATCTGAACAACACCCCATATATCAAATGAGCAATACGTCACTCTCAAACTTTTTTGGCAGATCTCAATTGACTTCCGTCAGTTGAGAAAGCGAAAAAGACTCTGCGAGAAAAAATCCAAATTATTAAAACAATTAAAGGAGATTTAGAAGATTTTGAGAACGGGGCAGATATAGTCCCCGAAACGTCAAGCAAAAACTATATAGAGAAGTATCTTTTGAATAAAAAAAAAATTTTTATGAGCAAATTCAGAAAACGACAAGTTATTGACTAATTGAATCATTTTTCTATAGGAAATATAATTTGGTGAACGCAATAACTTATCGGGGTGAACTAATTAGTTTGCCCTTTCTACACTTGTATATATTTTCCTGATTATATTTTCATTTTCAGACTGTGGAAGAGTCTACACCACTTCTGAGGTTTTGTTTTCAATACTACTTTAATCATCAATGGGCTGTTTGGTGCCTGCAAAACTTATCATATTCACCGAATTAAGGATAGTGAAAATAATATCAAAAGTTGATATTTCCACACCTTCATCAACATGGTAAAAAGTTTAGCATGAAAAACTCTCGAAGATTTTTCAAAAACGATGAAGGAGGACAGAATAACTCAAGTTTTATCATAGACTGAGAGCTGGTTACGTTAATTAAAAATTGATAAGGTACAAGGAAAGTTTTTGCATAGAAACCTTCCTTACCTTCTGACAAGTGTGTAGCTCTGCCGGCAGAAGTCAGTTCTGGGGCTGAAAGCGGGGGCGGGCGATCAAAGATTCTTCCAGAGCGCAGCCTGGCGCTCACATAATTCCGAACACTTAATCATTTATCAAGGCCCCGGTGGAAAGGACCGGGGTTCGATCCCGAGCTGGATCACGCAATTTTTAATTTTTTTATTTACTATTCACCAAAATATATTACCTCAGAACATTCACCCTCACAACCCCTCAAGACAGAAACAGCATTTTCACAGAGCATGACTTGCTCCACAGCGGCCAAAGGCTGCTGAAAATTTCTCTGAACCTGGTTTTTCGGCGTTTTGCGACGCCCTGGATCAACCAGGTCGTTTCAACGTAAAAATGAACGCGACACAAAAAAATGAACGACTGTTCCCCTTCGCCCAAAATGCATATCTCCGTGCAAACGCTATTAAATTAGACGGAAGGAATGCGGGGTGATTTCCGACAAAGAAGTAAAATCTCGTAAATTATTTGCTATGATAGCACCCATTGAAACGCATCATAAATATGAACATTCCTTGTACGCTGACAACTAATAGAAATTCAAAACCAACGGTCATAAACGACGACGGGTGATAAATTCATATACGATGATTACCTCGTACGGCGGGATATTTGTAACACGCTGGAATGCGAGGGGAAACATCAAACATAAATTATTTGTATTACCACGCGTGCTTTTTGAATCCCCTATTGTTCCTATATAAATATGAGCCGCACATAACCAAAAAAGATCAGAAGTGTACACACGTTCACGAGTTAAAGATGTAATATTGGAAGTGCTCTAGACTCACTCCTCAAGTAAAAATGTTCAGTTCAGAAGTATATCAACTTCAATTAAAGTAACGAGTATTGAATTCGTAAAATTATTAATGAAGTAGCCAGTTATCAAAAATGTGTCGGAAAATAGTGAAAGTGTAAATTTCAGAAAAGGTTTTATACTACAAAGCAATGATGTCTCAGTAAACTCCACAATCAGAAACTATTTCCAAAATGAGCTAGATAATTATATTTTGAATCATTGAACGCGTAAAAATTGGTAATACAAAATAAAAATCATTCAACAATAACACGAGGTAGTGTTTCTCTCTAGTCAAGGGTGAAAAATGCATTAATTGTTAGTGTCCAGATATTCATATTGTAATAAAGAATCGTTCAACTATTTGATTATCATAGTGGGTTCAAACTTTGGATCAACCAAAAGAAATAATGAAAGTAATAGCCGAGTAACTGAATAACAGTTATTTTGCTGGGCATACTATATTTGTTTTACTATCAAGTTTATCTTGTAGTCAAATTTTGGTTTTGAATTATACCATGTGCATAACTTGTTATTTTTATAAAATATAGATATATTATTATTTTCATAATTGTATTATTTCCGAAGAACTCAATAAGATCAGTGGCGCAGAACAGATAAACCGTCTCACGCTCATATATATTGGTGAGGATTTCTACGAACCGCTCCGCAGATATCTTCTGTTGTTTTTATTCGTATTTATGGCACCCAGTATAGTTAAGGATTAACCTTAACAACATTAACGAGCAATCGTAACCAATAATATCTGATAGAGTTAATTTTGTATTCTCTTAAGATCAGTGGCGTAACAGATTGTGTTGAGTGTGGTTTGTTAATCATAACACCCTGTATATGCAGTCTTAACAGTCCTTTTCCAGGAAATAGCTCCAATTTGTTCAACGAAAGTATACGTAAATTTCAATTGTTCTATCATGATCAAATTACAGATCTTTCTCATAAGCGACCAGCAGGAAGGGATATAAAGCTTTATTTGACTTGAAATAATTTATTATTTACGGATAATACTTTCGTTGAACAAATTAGAGCTATTTCCTGGAAAAGGTACGCCGAAAAACCAGGTTCAGAGAAATTTTCAGCAGCCTTCGGCCGCTGTGGAGCAAGTCATGCTCTGTGAAAATGCTGTTGTGAGGGTGAATGTTCTGAGGTAATACATTTTTTTGACTTTTAGAAGTTTTGTGGTTGAGTTAAGTGTAAAAGTAAATAAAAAAAAATAAAAAATGCGTGACCCAGCTCGGGATCGAACCTCGGTCCTTTCCACTTTGAACGCGAGCGTTTATTCAACGCGGCCACCAGGCCTTGATAAAAAATTTAGTATTCGGAGTTATGTAAGCGCTAGGCTGCGCTCTGGAAGAATCTTTGATCGCCCGCCCCCGAGAAGCTACACACTTGTCAGAAGGTAATGAAGGTGTCTATGTAAAAACTTTCCCTTGTACCTTATCATTTTTATTTTACGTAGCCAGATCTTAGTCCATCAGCCCTACATCCTAGAGAGAAGTTTTCGAGGTCATAAACCAACTGAAAATAGCAAAATCTTCAGGTATCGATAATGTAAAATCATAACACAAACTCAGTTCTCTCACTTATGTAACCAACAAATGTATGTACTTGGGGAAAAAAAATAGACTCATCTCAATTATCACAAACTTCAGCAAAATATTTGAACAATTTCGAAAAATAAGCTTTATAATTATCCGCATAAGTATCGGCTGCTATATGATATACAGTTGGAATTTAAAGAAGGCAAATCAACCGAAGTTGCTCTACTAGAATTTACAAATTTTGTTTATTGAGCCTCAGATTAGAGTAAACGATGCCTTACAGTTTTCGTAGACTATGCAAAGGCATTCGATACCATAAGTCACACAATATTATTATTGATACTCAAAAATAATTTAATAAGGAATAATCGTTTCAAATCATCGAAAAATCACCTTGAAAAACGCCGACAATGCGTTAAAATTAATTTAGCAGCAAGTGTAAAATGATAGAACATGGAATGTCTCAAGGAACAGTGTTGGGACCAATACTCTTCTCAATTTATGACAATGACCCATTTCCAATTGATTGTAAAAGAAAGATATTCGGCTTTGCCGAAGATGCCGACAATTTTTATTAGGGAGAAGAATGGAACATGATGTAGAAAACCGACTTTTCGTTGATTTATAAGTTGCATAGCTAGAAATGAGGAGGTATCAGAGACCTTAGTTGGTTCCTTGATAGATATTTGCATGTTCAGTAAGTAAATTATCATTAACCAACATGTCAATATTTAAATATTCAGCAAATTTCTCTTTTTCAATAGCTTTTTCCATTTATCCAATGAATCCAGCCCTGATCACTGGTTTTTAGAGCGAAAAGCATACAGAGCAACACAATCAGAAGCTGTATTGGTTTTGAAAACGGAAACATTCTCAATTGAATATTGATAGAAAGATTTTTCTGTGAATTGAAAAATCCACGATTAAAATAAAGTTATTTTTTGTGAATGTCTAACAGAAAACAACTACTTCCCCGGCTAAAGCCACGCTGGACATTGAACTACATCTGATAGATATTCTGAAAAGGCCCTAACTCAAAAGAAAAAATCTGAAATTGAAAATTTGCATTTTCATTCAGATAGTTATTTGATTTTCTATTCCAGTCTTAATTAAGAACTCATAAGATGAATGAGGCAAAGAAGAATGTTTTCCAAAAGAGAGTACTCACCAGAAATCATTCGTAACATTGACGCAGGAGAGACATCGCATTCACTAGGTCTTCAATACATTTTTGTCGACGAAAATCTATTTCACGCTTCCACGATCATCAGGAAGACCGGAAGAAATGGGAAACACATTTTCAAGAAGCAATCTCACTTTGCAAAGATGGAAAAAGTTAGAATCATTTCTTTTGGGAGACACTTTGAAATTAGTGTTTTCTGACATTAAAACCTGTCATGGGGTATGATAGATTGATTTGTTGAAAATATGAACAGGATGTTCATAAAATCAGATGTGGAATCATCTGCGACTGAAAGATAAACTTTAGTCACTATCTGATTTTATGAACATCCTGTTTATATTTTCAACAAATCAATCTGTATTGGTTGTTCTGAGAAAATAGGTTATAGTTTTCCAGTTGACCTCCAAAGTTTTGTGATTACTATAAAAATGGCATCTCATTCATTAACTACTTTTGATGAACCAAGTAGGCTGACTTTGTGAGTCAATTGGGGCTTGGTTTCCTATGAAAATGCCCACCCTGTCCATTGAGGAATTCACGTTTTGAGTTAACCGTTGTTGTTTTCAGACCCACCTTCAGTGGAACCCTTCCCACCAAATGGGTTCCTGCAAGTCAAATTAGGCGAGGAAGTCAGAATTTCCTGCAAGGGTGGAGGAGTACCGTACCCTATCATCACCTGGTCTAGTAAAGTAGGTAAATCTAGTTATGAAATAATTGAAGACCATAAAAAAATATAACATTTAAACTCCCAGAGCCTCTTCAATTTTGGATTTTCCATTTTCAGGGAGAGGAATTGAAGTTGATTGACAACAGGGAACTTTTGAAATTCACAGCGTCTGACAGACAGATGGCAGGCGTTTACGAATGCATAGCCAACAATGGAGTGGGTGAACCAGCTAAAGCAACAATCGAGCTCAATATAATTTGTAAGTTCCCACCCATAGTGTTCGAGGGTCAAAAAAAACCTCATCATTGCTCGTTTACATTTGGTACACTTTTCTGGAACCCACTCCTATATTATTATTTCAGACCCTCCAGAGGTGATGACGTCAAGATCCTGGATCCACACAGCGCCAGGCCACCGGCTCCAGATAGACTGCAAAGTATCCTCCGATCCCCAAGCCACAGTGACATGGCTCAAGGGGGAGGTTCCAGTGAGGCTAGATTCAAGGGTACAGTCATTAGTAGACGGGGACAAGCATACGCTGTTAATTATGAAAGTACAAAGAAGCGACTTGGGAATATACACGTGCAGAGCCATGAATGAACTGGGACAAGGCGAACTGGCCATACAGGTTTCAGGTTAGATTTTTCGAGGTTCAATCAAAAGAAAGTATATATACACCTCCTCTCACACTTTCTTTAGTTAAGTTTTGATTTTTACTCTGTTTTTGTCTTCCACATTGTTTAACTTGATCGAGCACATTATGTTACAAAATTTTCTGGTATTATTTACCTCTGTTTTTTGTCAAGCACTTTCCAAAAAAAGGATTTCTTTACGAATCTAACGATACTAATTTATTTGCTATTGGATTACAAATAAGAACATAAATTAAATATCAATGAGGAAAATACTGGATAATAATTTATTTACTTCTGTCAAGTGTGCCATGGATAGCCATGATGCATAATATTGCGCAGTTATTTTCATCAAGTCTTCTTTGGAAAACAAAACAGTCACTCAGATAATGACATTGACATAAGCTTTATGAGAAACAGAAAAAGTTTCTTAATTTGCGTTAAATTTCAGTTTAGTTTTTTTTCAAAATAATGTATACTCAAAGTGAAAAAGTGGATGTGTTATTAATATTTGGAGAATGTCTTAGAAATTCAAGGAATGCTGCTCAGTTATATGCTCAGAGATATCCCAATCCGCAACATCCAGCCCATCAGTATTTTCCTTATGTTGAGAATCGTTTTAGGCAAGAAGAAAATCGAGAGAGGAACAGAGTTTATCATAAATGAAGAGCTGAGATTACGTCTTGCTATGGTTGAGTTGATAAACGGTTTCTTAAGAGAAATTAGTCAAGAAATGCAGATAGTCACGAATCAGCAAGAAAAATACTGAAAAAGCACGGATATCGAGCATTAAAATATCAGTTATATCAACATTTGTATGCTGACGATGGCGATAGACAGGTAGTGTTTTGTGATTGGCTGCTTCAAAATCATAGAGTTACCCAAATTTTATCAACTTAATTCTATTTTCCGACGAATTACGATTTACAAATAATGGTATGTTCAATAAGCAAAATACTTGGTACTGGGCCCAACAAAATCAGCATGCAATGAGAGAGGGCAATTTTCAGGAATGGTTTGGCATGTCTGGGCTGGTATCGCTGGAATCAGAATAATTGGGCCAATATTGTTTCAAGGTCAGTTAACAGGGTTTAGGTACTTAGGTTTTCTTCAAAATGAAATCGAGGATCATCTTTATAATCTACCTTTAGGAGGTTTACGGCGAATTTACTTCCAACAAGATGGAGCAGCCCCTCATAATACCAGAGAAGTTCTCAATTACTTAATAGAGCATTTTAATAATCAAGTTATTGCAACTAATGGTCCAGTACGGTGGCCTGCCCGCTCACCTGATCTCACTGTGCTCTATTTCTTCATTTGGGGATATGTTAAAGAAAAGGTTCACTATTCAACAGCCCCAGCCACTCTTGAAATCTTAGAAGAAATAATTCTACGCTCAAATGTTACGAAACTTGTTGAGAGAAACAATTGAACGAGCTGTAATGTGTCTTGAAAAAGGAGGAATGTACTTTGAAAATGTAACCCAGTAAAAGTAAATACATTATTATCCATGGCACACTTGACAAAAGTAAATAAATGATGAAATGAAGTACTCGAAATCATCTCCACGAAATTTATTTAAAAGGACATGTTTCGGAGCTTTGAAGCTCGATCTTCAGCTGATACTTACAAAATCTAAAAAGAGGGGAGGGATAAGCAATGCATTATAGCTTTGAACCGTCTTGACCCGTAATTGGGATAAAACAATACCACTCCATATAGAAGGGGCATGGTAATCGTTTGTATAACATTGTTGGCATTTCGAATGGGCTCGACATTTTTATATATTTTTTTTTGTGTCTAAATGATGACTGATCATTGACAGAAGGGAACAGAGGAGAAAAGTAAGCGTTCTAAGGTATAGTACGGCCATCTAGTGTGAAATTGTTGAACCTCTAGTAAGTGAATAACATGAGAGGGTGACATTTACATATATGTTTGTGTACGATAATAAAGCAAATTTTGAAGAAGACAGATTCAGACATGAGTATTCTACCAGGCAGAAATCCAATTTTATTGTTCCCAAGCATAGACTGATAAATACAGAGAAAGGGTCACATGATGCATCCATTAAATTCTATAACAATTTACCGTTAATCATTAAAGAAGCTCGCTCAAGACAAATTTTTAAAAAACATGTTTTTGATCTGTTGTGTGACATCGAGCCATATTCATTACAAGAGTTCATGGAGAAATAATTTTACTACAGGTGAATAAAATTTTCAATCTATCTTACACCTATGACTGTGATATATTTATATATTAATATTTTTTTTCAATACATGTTTTAATTACTTTTACTAGGAAGGATTTCTAGTTATAAGTGACTTTTGTATTTTTTATATTTTTTATATTGTATATTATTGTCCGACTTGAGTTTTCAACTGTTTAAATTGAAAGCTTCAAATAAATCTAACTATCTATCTATCTATCCATTATTATGGGGCTAAAACTAAGATGTAGGGTGGAACAAAAGGTGAAGGAGAAATACCAAACTGTGGATGTTAACTTCGACAAGAAGTTTAAAGAATCAAAGAATTGAATGCAGTCAAATTTAATCTATTCATTCAAAGAAGTTGTAGAGGGGTCTTTCAAGAAAGAATTTATTTCGAAAATTTCTAGGCAATTCATTAGGGAACCCTTATAACAATGTGAAGAATTCTGATATCTTTACCGGGATCAAAGTAGTGGTTGGAGTTAACCACATGGTTGGCAAATGAACTGCAAGAATTGATTGATTCAAATGGGTGGGTTGTGAATTTTTCTTCATATTTGTCTATGGTTTTCGTGTGTTCTCTAACTCTAGTACTAATTTTCTTGCCGCTTTGGCCGATATTATCCAGTATTTTCCTTAGTAATATTTAAGTTATGTTCTTATTTTTAATCCAATCGCAAATAAATAAGTATCGTTAGATTCGTCAAAAAATCCTTTTTTCAGAAAGTGCTTTTCAAAAAATGGTCCCCATTTGAAAAATAATAGTTAGACACGAAAATGTAATTTTGCCAACTTGTCTTATTCCTATCTATCATACTAGTCACTAAACTTTTTGCGATTGTAATTTTCTGACATCACCTGAGGTCCTCAGATTAGTTTACGTCCATCTGGACCTAGATGCAATATTAAAAGTGACTCTAAAAAAATTAAGTAGGCGTAAAAACTTTTCAAAATGTCACATTCTGATCCAGAATTGTCTCAGAAATCCAAAAATGTTACAATATACAGGGTGTTCCATTTGAAAATTCAAAACCGGAGGCATTTCCGGTGAAACCGAAAAGTGAAAAATATGTGAAAACTTCTCTTCACATACCATTAACCTATACCAAATCTCATTTTGATACACCTAATATTCTAGAAGTTATGACTTGTCTAATAGATTCGTTAACACCCAGTATAAATGAACAGTTCAGGCGCCCTAAGACTGCTCCTTGTGGAACACCAAACTATTCGCATAGTCGCTATACCCAATGAGACAAAGTTACTGTATTTTTTAGGAGTGCCCAATCCTGGTGTTTTCAAGAGAACGGAAGCCAAGAATGTCAACGCGAAAAACTCGTACACCCTCATCTGGGAGGTTGACAGCTACACCCCCGTAATCGAATACAGTCTCTGGTTCAGACAGTACAGGTCGAGTAGACGATCAAACTCGCAAGAATGGACCAAGCTGACCATTCCGACCGAACGCAGTTCAGGGCCGGTTTACTCGAAAGCCTACACCATCAAGGGGCTCCGGGAAAAAACTGTCTACGAGGCACTTCTCGTGTCTAGAAACAGAGACGGCTGGTCGAAACCGTCGCCCATCTTGAGGTTTGCAACCGCTGGAGCAGGTAATAATACAATTTCACATTTGTTTAACCACAGTTAACAAAATTCTTCTATTTTTAATATTTACCAGTGCCCAACCCATAAACTAATTTAAGATTTATAGCACTTCTCAAGTATTCCTCATATCTAAATCAATACCGAATCAAACCAAGTCTCGCCAAGAAAGGGGAGACCGGGGCACGTTGGTAATACCGTGGTAATAATTTTTGATAATTTCCAATACCTTTTATTACAAAGAAAAAAGTCCGACGAAACCTTGTGGTACTTGTCCAAGTTTCTACATAGGACAAACAGGTAGAACTTTCAAGCAACGCATATCTGAGCATAGACACAGTTTCATTAAGGGCAAAGCTAATTCAACTATTACTAACCATCTCCTGACTGAAAATCATTGCTTTGCTAATGATTTTGAACTATTGCATGTGGAAAAAAAGTCAAAAACTCAATCTCCCAGAAAGCTTAGATATTAACAAAGACAAGAACCCATAATGTGTATTAAATGACCATATTGATTTGAATAATTCGCCCCTTTTAATTATGTTTACTAGAAATTGAATAATATTTCGTCCAATAATCACTTGATTACCTAATATCCAACTGACTATGCTCCTATTATTTATATCGAACCCCAGTAATTGTAATTTAGTTTAACGAAAACGTGTCGTGAGTTTGGTGAATAATTTTTTTGTGAAAATCTTAGTGGAGTGTTTCTAGGTTACTTTACAAAGAAAAAATTTTCACAACTGAAGGCTATATTAATATAATTTATGGGGTTTGTCATGTGGGCCAACCTACCCCGTGCAGAATATCCCAAGAAAATAATGAAAGAAGATCCAGATTACGTATGATGTCCATGTCTGTTTTTAGGATGTTACCAAGAAGAAAACAAATTATGATTTATTCGCTTTATTTTTTGAGAAAACACCCTTAATAGTTATTTATGCAACAAGTGCAAAAAGTAAGTGTTTATTGCACGTCAGGCCAATAGGACAACACGTCGAGTGCAATAAACACTTTTTGCATACAATATTTTTTCTGCGTTCATGCAAAAACCAAAAAATTTTTATTCAGAGGAAGGAAAAAAAAAAACTGAAAATTGCGTCGATTTGACGTTTACGTTTGTCATGATCACAAATGACAGATGAGTGCAATAAACATTTTATTGCACAGTGCAATAAAGAACAATTTTTTTCACTAAATATAGTTCAATTAAGTCTTGTTTTTTGCATGAACATAGAAAAAATTATATACATTACAGATGAGTGTTTTTTTTCAGTACTGAATGAAGAAATGATAACCACCGTTCAAGTGAGTGTCCAAGATAACGTTATAAGTCTGGAATCAAGTTCGTCAAGTGGAAAAAATCATACAAACTATTCACTTCTCTTTTTTGTATTGCTTTCAATAAAAATCATGACTTTTACTGTGTAAATCGTGTTTTTTTACCATCAAGAATTGGAAGAGACAGCAATAAGTTTCTACTAAAAACTTTCAAAAAATTAGGAGAATGTTTCCTAAAGGTAGGCGAACTGTGATACGAGCACCCATATAAATAGACTGGGAGCCAGCGATCGAAAACCCCAGACGATTTGTTACAAGTATGGCACCCCTCCGGAAGTTGAATTACCTCATTAGTGAAACATAAATGGCATACTATTAATCACGCAAAAAATTACACACAAAAGCAGACGCGCCGCTCCTAAATTTTGTCGCCCTAGGCGGCTGCCCAATTTGCCTATATGGATGAGCCGGCCCTGAATGTGTAATTTTATTATGTAAATATCGAAAATAAAGAAAACAGCTCCAAAGAAAACGACGATTGTAATTTTAGTTATTAAAAAGTGCAAATATTTTTGAAAATATAAAAATAATTAAGAAATGGTTGTGTTTGTCCAGTTTGCCAATTGTTATATTACATTCTCCATCTTCAGGGCTTTCCTACATATTAATATTTCCTAGGAAACATGTCAGGTCGTCTATGATTGATTTTCTGTAGTAATAGTAGTGGGACGATTCATATAATCATCTAATAGTGGTGATTTTTATCAATAACCAAATAAAACTAGAATTCCACTGTGTAAATTGTATGGATTCCTTTGACGTTTGAGAAAGCTCAAGACTTTCTTATGAAATAAATGTTTTCCATCGATCAAAAGACAAAACTTGGAACGACTTATTCAATGTAATCGCAATTTTTCGTTATCCTGAGAGCAGGCTATCCACTATACAATAATCAATACTACGGGTTGCATAAAATTCAAGAATATATGAGCATTCGAGAACTATTTGAATAAGGAACACACATGTGTCGCTTTTCTAAAATATTTTGATTTGTCCATAAAGATAACCACCTAGAGAGATCAGCAACAAACTCAGAAATTGTTTTTCATAATTCGAAATTTAAAACGCCAATTGTTTAATCACATTCAAAAACGTACTACTAGCGCCTCTAATGGACGTATACATCGTTACTTCACACAGTTCAAACATTTACCGCTGGTTGCTTCGAACTGTCAACTATTATTTAATTTGTCTTTGTTTATATGTTTTGCTAATATTTTTATAATCATGGTATTTTCAACCGTTACTGAAACATCACGTTAAAAGTGGGGTTAACTTATGTTTGGGTTGTGGTATTCCTGAAACAACCACAATTGGCGCTAGTGTTATTGGGGAAGTTATTCAAGTGAAGGTCAAACCAAGTTTGAATAGGGCAAAGAGAATAAACGATAATATATGACGTCATATGACGTAAGCCGTCTTCCACATTCATCAGTGAGCTGAATTACTGCCAACTCAAAAAAAACCTTCAAAAGTTCTGCCTCTCCAATGACAATTGTTTGTTTGATTGTATGGAAAATCGCCAATCTGATATACCTACCAATTCAATTACTTTGGCTCATGAAGCGCATATATATATATATATATATATATTGATTTTGTGTCTAAAAATGTTGTTAGCACAATGGTATATTTCAATACGAGTGACAAATTCTAAAGCACAAAAAAATCCATTTCTGGACGTGTAATAAACAATATTTTCATTATGCTTCTTTTAAAACAATATTAAAATAAAATATGGCATACGAAATAAACTTGGAACATTTTAATTTTCATAACAATTATAGGATAGGCAAAATAAAAAATGTAACTGAAGTAAAAATATGAAAAATTGACTGACAATACATACAGTGTTGCTATGGAAATAATCGGAGATCGGGAAAACAATAAGGTGTCTTCAAAGAAGTATAATAAAAAAAATTGTGAAAAAAAGACTGAATGAGAATACACAACACAATAACAACCGATAACAACGAAAGTCAAGCAACAACCGAAAGAAGTGGCGTGTTCTTCTGCGTTAAGGTTCAAATGGCATGGTGACAGAT
Source organism: Gonioctena quinquepunctata (assembly GCA_018342105.1). Taxonomy (NCBI): domain Eukaryota; kingdom Metazoa; phylum Arthropoda; class Insecta; order Coleoptera; family Chrysomelidae; genus Gonioctena; species Gonioctena quinquepunctata. The sequence goes on from JAFIRS010000343.1 coordinate 750,331, forward strand.
GGTGACGAATCAGATTTGGACCAGATATAGACACAAAATTCCCCATTATTATAACCTTTACAAAAATATAAATACCTTGGGATTAAAAATAAATGATCCAGTATATTCAGTTTGTGATTCTCTACACAACCCTGATGAAATTATTACAATGGGCATGTCCCGTCCTATGGAATTTTGCAATTCTTGGATTAACTACCGATTAATTGATGACAATATTGATGATTCACAACATAATTTACTTCAGTGAGTAAAATATAGAGTAATTATCAATCTCAGAAATCTCCCCAGATCTTTTGAATATCCCTGTAGGACCAAAAAATTACGTCACTTGGGTAAAGCCAATGGTATGTTACCTTATGCGAATTGATAACAATATTGTCAATTTGAACAATTGGCAAGATAGCATTCTGATTGACTTCCAAGTGTCACTGGAAATTATTTGAATTCCACATTCTACTCTGACGTTTGGTTTTAGTTGAAAAAGTTATGTTTAAGTTGTAAATTCTTAATCATTCAAGAAATGGTTGGGAAGGTGTGTGCGGTGTCAGTTTGCAAAAACAGAAGCAATGATGCAGGCAAATTATTCATACGGTTTCCCAACGAAACATATCTACTCAAAAGAAATGGTTCACATCAATGAAACACCCAAGAAAACTTGTCGGCGGTATAACAAAAAAGCAACTCCGCGCTTACATCCCCATAAAAGTGTTAAGTATGTACATTTAGAAGGAAATACTGCATTTTTAATTACCTTATTCTGAAGCTGGACAATCCAAACACACACTGGAGACTACCCGTTCCCCTTTTTCGTCCCCTACCCCGCACACATGTAGGCTTTCTTATTTATTTTATGCTCGGCGGTGATTTTTCCTTTTACTTCTACATCGCATTTCATAGATCATTCGACATGGATAGAAAATTATTGATGAAAATGAACAAAACACTGAAAATTTAACATACCGTTTCGTATTCACATTACGCACTGCCGCACTAAAAAAGTTCAAATTGTCTATAAAAAAAACGTTTACCATATCACTGTCAACCTTTGGTAAGTTGTCTGATGCAACTTTCACGTATAATTTCTCCAATTTGCTCATCTTCGAATGGCACGCGCACGAAAAAAGAATGAAGATTTTTCAAACATTCGCCACAAAATATTTTATGACAGATACATTTGTCAATTGAAATTTAGCGACGTTGCCGATTTCATTTTCAATCTGCCTCGAATCTGATTGGTCATATCCATTATACGTCATCACAGGGTGCCTTTGAACACAACATATATGAACTGACTTGTTAGGATCATTTAGTTCCTAGAAACTTCGAAAAAAAAAAATGTTTGTGATAGAATTTTGACAGGATCTTTGATTTCAATTAATAAAAAAATCGTATGGGAAATCCACATGGAGGGGCAGAAGTGCGAGACTCCCCTGAAAATTACGACAAAATTTTCGGATATGGGAAATTATTTTTCAAAATATAATTTTTGAGAACCGAGTTGAGGCAAAGAAAAATTAAAATAAAATTATTCGTGTTTACTATTGTCACATTTTACATGTTAATTGAGAAAAATACTAGCTAATCTATCATAAAATGAACAGGTTCTTGGGTGAAAATATTCAGCAGAAAAGTATTTTACAGGTGCATACAGTGCTTCTCAAAAGTCCGCTCCCCCCTCTTATTTTTGGAACGATTATACATAAACAAGTGAAATTTGGAAACTGAATATTAAAGGTTGTAAACTTCCCTACTAGTGATGATAGATGACGAAATCGTCAAAGATGATGTCACAAGGCCATTGTGACCAATAATTTTAAATGGAACCCTACGCCAAGCGACACCTCTTTTAAAGGGTTATCGAAAAAACCTATTCAATGATACTAAATTTGTTTGTGTTTATGGCAGTTTTAATGGCTCATTAGAACATTAGAATTTAAATTCCATTCAGTATGATATCAATTACAGATTTAAGAATCAGTAACTACTTAAAGAAATTGCTCGAAGTGACCTTTATTTACTTCCTGACAGTGAAATATCCTATTTTTAAACTCTTCTCGTACTTTTGCAAATGTGTCTGCGGAAACAGCTTCACATTCTGCAACAATACGTTGTTTTAAAACGTCGATATTGTCAGGTTCAGTAGCGTAAACCTTCGATTTAAGGTACCCCCACAGAAAAAAAATCCAAAGGTGTGAGGTCCGGTGATCGAGCTGGCCATTCCATTGAACCTCGTCCAATCCATCTACCACGATACTCCTCATCCAAATACCGTTTTACTGCACCGTAATAGTGTGGAGGAGCACCATCCTGTTGGAATGTTATTTCCAAATTGCCGAATTCATCTGTATTATCTTCCAAAATTTCAAGGATTAACGGTTCTATTGCGTTTTGCAACAGCTCCAGATAAACCTCACCAGTTAAATTAGTATTTAAAAAAAGAGGCCCGACGAGGTGGTTTCCCAGGATACCTGCCCAAACATTCACCTTCTGGGGAAATTGGGTATGTGTTTCACGTAACAGGTGAGGATTTGCGTCACTCCAATACCTCACATTCTGTGTATTTACATTTCCATTTAGATAGAAAGTACTTTCGTCACTAAAACAAATTGTTTTGACATAGTCTGGCTGTTGGTTAATTTTAGTATCCATATTTTCACAAAATTCTAGTCTGGGTCATCGTCTGAGAGTTGATGAACCATTTTTAATTTGTATGGATATAATTTGTTTTTTTTCAACACCCTGTGTACTGTACTTCGACTGACTTCACAGGTAGATGCAACGTGAGTTGTTGAAGAAGTAGGATTAACTATTACTTCTGCCAGTATATCAATTTTTTTCTCATCAGAAATTTGTGGTCTGCCAGATCGTTTCGCATCATTAATACTAACCGTGTTTCAAACTTACGAAGAAGCTCCCTTAAATAAGTCCTCGAAACGGGCGATCGGAAACCTCTCATTAAAAATGCGTACTGCTGCATGAATATTTTGTCCAGTTTCACCAAAATTAGGATGCTGCTACTTTATCACCTAAAGCACGCTACCATTTAGCTTCTTGAAGCACTTAAGCGTTCGCTCACAACAGTTTAACAAATTATTAAAATGTACAAAAATATTGAAAGTACCAAAAGCTGCTAAAACATTTAAACGTTCGATCAACAATACACAAATTATTAAATGTACAAAAACTTGGACAATTACAAAAACGTCGAATTAGGAAGACCAACAAAAACGTCAGCTTATTTGACAACTATCCAGAGGCGGAGCTTGAATTTGGAATTTTAGTATTAACTGATTTAATTCATCACAGCTTTGCGTTTTTTCAAAGCAAGTTGCCAAAACTGCCATAAACACAAACAAAATTAGTATCATTGAATAGGTTTTTTCGGTACTGCTTGCCGTAGAGTTCCATTTAAAATTATTGGTCACAATGGCTTCGTGACGTCATCTTTGACGATTTCGTCATCTATCATCACTAGTAGGGAAGTTTACAACCTTTAATATTCAGTTTCCAAATTTCACTTGTTTATGTATAATCGTTCCAAAAATAAGAGGGGGGGAGGGGACTTTTGAGAAGCAGTGTAGTTATGAGCCATTCAATGTACTTTTTGAAATCACGGAAATCGTGGATTTGTAGTAAGAACTGGGTAGAAAAAAAACTTCCATATCTTTATTTAAAAAACGTTTTTATAAAAAATATCCATTATTAATAATGGAGATACAAAGCTTATAAGAAAAATATATGAATTAAATTAGCGTGAATGAATGAATTCCAAAAAAGTATATTCTGAAATTATTTGAAAAAATAACCTCCTGGGCCCTAGTGAGGAACAACTTGTTAATATTTTGTTAAAATGTTATATAATTATTTTTAGAGCTACTAGTCAAGTCCCAACTCTGCAGCCTCTTCAGCTGTCAATTCTGTGAAAGCTGGCTTGACATTTTCTGACCTAGCGCAGTCTCTTGCTATACCGTACTCCTCTATATCCAAATCGTCATCATCCCTGTTATAAATACCGTCCCTGATTTTCTTCTCGCTCCCCTTGGTCTTTTTTTCTTGGAGATAAGGTGGCGTAGATAAATCCCCTTCGTAATTGATCACATTATTTTGCGCAATTCTCCATTCTAGTGTTTCAGTGGAAAAATCATCGCGGTTACCCAGTTGTGTGAAGCCTACAATTTTATCGACCATAACACCGTTCTGTATCAAAACAATCGTGGGGAGAGTTTTAATTTTCAACTTTTCTGCAAGGAACGGGGACTTCTCGGCATTCAGTTTGGTGAAGCGGGTTTCGATGTGCTTGGGGGCCAACGCTTTCAAATGTTTATCTGCAATATCGCAGCGGGGCGAAGAATTTCTGTAAAAATGCAAGACAACGTTGTCCGACTTCTTGATGACATCGAAGAACATTTTTTCTTCGGCCATTTCTTCGTATTTTCCATGCTCGTTATTCAGCCATACCCTTTTGTTCTCTTCGTATTTCTGCAGTTCTTTTATTCTGTTCTGTTTGAGTTGTTCCAGATCGTGAACGTCCAAATTGTCTATTTTTTCTATCACTGAGTCGACTTGTTTTTCGATAGCTGAGGTGACGTTCATCAGTTTTTGTTCCAGTTGAGCCATTTTCGAGTTGATTCGTGTATTTTTTAAGTGAATTATGCGGAATATCAGAAGATTTTGGACCGGGTGTTAAAAAATGTGATTTGTTTTGACGTCTAATATAACAATGACAGGTGACGTATGAGCTAAATTTTAATAGCTGCGTTTTATTTATATTAACCAGCGCCAGCAACAAATTGGCGCTTTATTATGATTCTACTGTATCGACGTTTAGATATCTAAATCATATACATCATATATATCTCTCATTTTGAAATTCCAATACCGATTCTGTCTCCTAACATGAAATCAAAAGAGTTCAAACATAAACATACCAAAAAGTAAATAGGGAACACGCATGATTTTATTTTTTCCTTTGCATCAGTTCGTACCTCAAAAACTATATTTTGTTGAAATGATTTCTCCATCCCAAAATTTTGTCGAAATTTTCAAATTTAAAGGTGCTCCTTAATACAAACTCGAGTTGACCTTCACTTGAATAACTTTCCCAAAACTAGCGCCAATTGTGGTTGTTTCAAGAAAATTATAGACAATACTATTTCTTACAACCCAAACATAAATTCAACCCCAATTTTAATGTATGTTTGAGTAACAATTGAAAATACTATGATAATAAAAATATTAGTGCAACATATAAACGAAGACAGCTGAAATTATAGTTGACAGTTCGAAACAACTAGCGGTAAAATTTGAACTGTGTGAAGTAAGAAAGAGACGAACATTTTTTTAAAATAAACCTGCAATAATAAAATACTTTTCAGGGAGTATTTAAAAAATCTTGTTTAGTTTGAATACATTTTTTTCTAAAATATAAATATATTTCGAAATACTGGATCAAAAGCCATATTATAAACGTTTGAAGGTTTCATAGGAATGATGAAGCTGACCAAAAAAAAATCAGCTCGTTCAGAAATTTTTAAACTCAAGAATTGTTTTCAATCCCAACCCGATTTCATCCTGAAATAAATGACTATTATAGGAACATTGAGAGTGCTTTCAGACTAGACGGAACGCGGAGTACGGAAATGTCCAATCACGTTTTTCGAGCCAATCACAACAAACACATGGAATATTTAAAATATTAAAATTAAAAATACATCCGGACTCCGCGTAGTATGAAAGCACTCTCATAGTTGATGAATATTGAGAATGCTTTTAGACTATGCGAAACGCAGAGTCCGTATATGTCAAATTCAAGTTTTTCAGCCATTCATAACAATTTAAATATTCGATGGTATATTGTGATTGGCTCAAAAATTGTAACTTGACATTTCCGCACTCTGCATAGTCTGAAGGCACTGAGTCTGCCAAATGATACTCTGACGTACACATGCCAGTTCATGTCTCATTCAGTAGCCAATCAGGAAACAGTACGCTATAAGCTCAAACGCGCGTATGAACTCGACATTAGAACTACTGACAAATTCTGATAGACGTTACTTAATACGCGAATCGCACTAGGTGAGGACATCTACAAGAGTTTCCCGAAACTATAAAAATAGTGTTATTTATCATTGAATATTTCGTTTCCTTTTAGGTTTCCCAATGGATTTTTACCGACTTTAATGGATATTATATCTCCTGTAGACATTTATGGATATTTTAATTTGGGAAAAGGAGCAACTAGAGACACAATTTGTAAAAATAATTTAATATGTAAAGTGTACAATTAAAAACAATCATAGTGATTCAAATAAAATCAGTAAATACTATAATACTTGGAATGCTTGAGCTGGAACATCATTAATAAGAGATGCCCTTTCATCGTTCTGATAAGAAACTTTCTCGATTATTATCCCCTTAAAAACCAACCCATTGACTATACCTGGAAAAAAAGGAAAGAAATAATGTATACTGTGTATCCCCATTTTTTACACAAAAAAAACCATTTTCAAAATTAGGGAAACTTTTTTTTTTTTTTCCCTTTTTCGTGAAAAAGCCAGAAATATCCCTCAATTCCAGTTGATCGAATTACAATGCTTACCAGAACAAACAAAAACTCCCCCTACAATGGAAGACAGCCTTGCAAGGAAAACACCAAGACTGTCCCTTTCTTGTTTGACAGTAACTCTAAGAGCAGACACGTCGTATTTGAAAAACAACCCGGGAATACCGTGACTGCCCTTATCGTGGTCTATGGGTCTGCTGAGTGCCTTCACGCTGTACTGATAGGTATTCAGAGATGTCATGAAGAGGTTCACTTTAGTCGGAACTACTTCGATGAAATAGTTGAAGAGGGTCCTGCCTGAAATTGCATATTCAAATTTGATGGTCACTCGTATAAAATACAACTCACCATATGCCCCCACCAACTCGTCCCCTTCTAGTGGATGAACGATACCGGGGCTCGGATCTCCGAAACTCAGCTTGTTGATCCGGTGCGAGAAATTATAATCCCTTTCGGACATGAAGGCATTTATGTGAACATGACCCCTCGGCAGGTGCAAACTTTTACCTGCTGTTATGTGGAAATTACCAGCGACTTTGTTGAGGATCAGGCTGCCGTGGATCCTGCAAGCGTCATGGGGCCTGTCAGGACTGTCGTCTCTCGCAGGCAAGTCGCCAAATTGGGTGGAGAAACGACTTTTCCAAAGAAAGTCCTGATGAGAAAAAATTAGACGTTATACACTTGTTTTTGGGCGACTAGAATGGTATGTTAATACAAGGCTAAATTCAATCAGTACTTACTTTTACAGCGTGATATTCTTCTCGAAGATAAGAATTGAAATGACGCTTATTATCGAAATGTATCTGTTGATTTGGTGCTAGCTCGAACCAAGTATCTTCCTCCTCAAGTTGACCGAACTTGAAGGTATTCTGGTTGGTCGAATCTAGAATATCTGCCCCTAAAACTGTACATACATTCATAGAATAGAACTTTACTCAACTCCATTATATACAAACATACATTGGTAGCAAGTCAGAATGGTCTAGTAACTTCCCGAAACATTCACAAGTGTGAATAAAAAACAAGTTTGAAATTAAGCTAATGTAAAGTGTAAGGATAAAACAAATGTAAAGGTATGTAGATTTATTAGCTAACAATATAAAAAACTACAGAAATCAGAACCCATTGATGTCAGCGATTGTTGACAAATATTCTTCAATGGAATAAAAACATTTTTAAAGGAGGTATTTTTTCAAAATTGATTTATTGTGACCAGCATTATATTACATGACTGGATATTCATGGATTTTTTTTGGGATTTGACTAATCTATAGGGTGGTATTTGAATGTGATTAGCCTGTCTCATGTGATTCTTATGGATATCTGATTGAAGGGTGAAGCTGTCAAAATTTTTGTGTACCTCGATAAGCATGTAATGAATGTGAAGTGAAGGAAGGGACAATATCCCTAACTTAATGAAGATTGGTTTGCAATGTTCACGATAATCAGCAAGTGCATGGCCTTTTTTGAAGTCGAAAAATATTGATGGCATATCCTGAGTTGCCCCAGAGGATGATTTCATAGCCCATTGTGGGGTGGAACATGGAAAAGTATACTGTGCTGAGTGTAGAAAAAATGGTGATACTTCCCAATTACCGTAATAGGAATAATAGTAACTTTCTGAACTGGATCGGATTTAATTTGAGATGTAGGACTGAATAATAATTTCTGTAACATCTGGGGTTCCCCAAGGATCCCATACAGGCCCCCTACTCTTCTTGTAATTTATTAATGATATTTCGGAAGTAACAGAAGACAGTTGCTACTTTATATATGATCGTTAACAATGTCTGTGATGCCAAACTATTGCCAATAGATGTGGTAGATGGTTTTCGAGATCTTGGCATATTGTTTCACTCCAAAGTAATATTTAAGACACACATTGATAATATTGTCTCTAAATCCTTCCCAAGAAACATGTTTATAACAGGGAAAAAACCATATTTGAATAAGCAATAAAATCATAATTTTAATTCAATGATTAAAAAAAATCGAATTAATAAGTATTTTTTTAAATTATTTTTAAATCTCTTGCCATATTTTTTTAGAGAATTTGGTAAATCATTATAAAATTTTATACCAATGTAAATAATTTATTGTTGTCTAGTTGAATGATTGTGTTGATCACTATTAACTCGGAAAACTAAATATGAATGTTATACATTATTTTTTACTAGGTGAATGAATATACAAATTTTGAGTTTATATAATGAATAAATATTAAGGAAGTTTCTTGGTTTATATAGATTAACTGTAGGTTCTTTGTAATTAAGTTTGAATATGCACTTTATAGCTTTATTTGAAGTAGTTTAATGGTTTTATTAAAGATTTTTTGCTGTAATTAAATATTGAACTTTGAATATACTAAAGAAAAGTATATTGATTTCAATATTTCAAAGGTATATTTTTTTTTTTTTTTTTGACCATGATGGATTTTCATCTATGAAGAGCCCAAGGAATTTAACTGTAGAGGAGTATTTGATATTTTCTTTACCTATTTAATTTGATATGATCTCTCAAATCAATAGATTATTCTCCTGACTATAAACATAAAAGATGATTTTTCATATTCAATGTTAGCTTAAGACATTTTAACCAAGTGGAAATTTTGCTGAGATCATTCAACATACTAATTTTGATATCCTGTGAATTACATCCACTATATATTATGGTAGTATCATCAGCAAATAGGGTTATTTTTCCATTCAATTCCAAACTAGCCAACGAATTTATATAAATGATAAAAAGAGCCGGCCCAAGAACAGACCCTTGTGCAAGACCACATAATACATTTTCATGTGAACCAGTTATTTCTCCCACACTATAAACTGCTTTCTATTGGACAAATAATTTCTAAACAATTAAATACAACCCCTCTAATTCCCATAGGATACATTATATTTAATAAAATTTTATGATCCACTTTATCAAAGGCTTTTCTCAGATCCAATGATAAAAGTCCACATTTTTTTTGAGTCTAGGTCAAGTTGAACTGAGTTATCACATCCAAAAAGCTGTTTCTCTGTCATTATATTTTCGAAATTCATATTGCCCGTTATATAATAATTTTGATTTATCAAGGTATTCAAATAATCTAGAATGAACCGCTTTTTCAATCATTCTGGAAAGTACTGATCCATTCATTTACCTTCCAAATGTTGTAATGCTCTTCGTTTGATCAATTATTGAATATAATGTATGGTATGATTTCCGCTTTATCAAGCAGAAATTGATAGAATTGAGAGTAAAAAAAAAATGTAGGTCATGTGCATTCAAACTTGGATATCAGGAGAGTCTGACATTTTCTACATAATAAATTTATCAAGTTTGGAACATTGAAGCTATAAGTTTCCAAATTTATTACTCTTTAATCTAAATGCCAATCCCAAAGAACAAGAATTTCAGAACTATTCATGTTCCTTATTACAGTAGGAACTATGACCAAAATAGTCAATTACAAGGGTACTTAAATTATCAAATAAAAAAGTGAAATAATGATTTATTTAAAACATCCACATATCCATTCAAAAGTCAAATGAGGCAATTTGTTGTAACTTAGTTTTAGTATATTATGATTATATTTGTAAATATACTTATATAGAAAATAATAATCTCTTTTAAATATTTGTTTTTGTAAATTGGCATGTCAGTAAATAAATAATAGTGCTAGATAACATGCTGCTCAAGTGATCGAAATGACTTTTCCAGCTTAGTCTGTCATCTATTGTTATTCCCAACAACTTTGCACTATTTCTGTGATATATTTGTTTATTTTCAAGTTGTTTGCTGAGAACCACTGACCTTCTGCCCTGTTTTCTAGTTCTTCTGTTGAGTGTGTCATGTATTTGACTGTATATTCTAAGGTTATGAATGATGTATCAAGGTGCATTTGCTGTGATTCAAATACTTAAAGAGGAACCACATACTTGACCATATTAAATCTGCATTTACAATTAAATCCATAGATAAAACCTTGATGGATTTTTTTAGTACTCACAGTGACATGGCATAGCTACAGTTATATCAACATTTATCTTCAGTTGTTCGTTTAGTTCCACGTCAGGGGAAAATTTGAAAACAAACTTGCTGTCCAAATAATAACTGATTTCGGAATACAGTAGCCACAGGATTAGTAGGAAACTTATTATAGAAACTGGAAAAAAAGAGTTATCACAAATAATACCTCAATACGGATATGAAAACATACAGGTGCCTCCAACAGAAGAAGTTTCTTTAAAAGGTTCCTCAACTTTCGGAAATATATCCAACTTCTTTACTTTGCTCAACTTGGAACCTCTGTATCTCAGCATGGTTACCTTTTCAGGTTCCATCTCTTGTTCAATCCACTTTCAAAATGTAAATGTCTAATTCTACATTACTTATCTGTTATCGGTCATTTCAAATTGATTCTATTTAAAAGGAAAAGTGCCATGTTGACAAAAGACGTGAACTGACATTCTATCAAATGTCAGATGTCAATTCACTGAGCTGAACGTCAAATTTCCTGTATTGACAAACATCATCCTCGCTAGGTGGCAACACTTATCATCATAGTAATACTACCGATCATTTTGTTCAGAGATGTCGCATAAAGTGTTATTAGTAGTGGATAAAACATGAAAATCTTCCGTTTCATGACTACGAGTCTTTTTTCTAACACAATACAGCAGATACTTCCACTTTGGTTTACGCTACACTACACCACACTTTTTGCAATACACAAGTTACCAACGTCGAAAGAGCTTCAAAAACTTGTGTCTCTCCAATGGGGAACACGCATGATTTTATTTTAATTTTTCTTTGCCTCATTTTGGTCCCCAGATATTATATTGTGTGAAAATAATTTCTCAAATCCTATTTTCTGTTTTTGAAATATTCAAATTTAAAGGTACTTCTCAATTCAAACTCGATTTGACCTTCACTTGAATAACTTCCCCCAAACACTAGCGCCAATTGTGGTTGTTTTAGGAATATCCATAGACGATACCATTTCTTACAACCCAATCATGATTGAACTTACTTTTAATGTGATGTTTCAGTAACAACTGAAAATAATTTAATAATAAAGATATTAGTACAACACAGAGAGATGAAATTATAGTAGACAGTATAGTATAGTAGCAACTAGTAGTAAAAGTTTGAACTGTGTGAAGCAATGATGCATACGTCCATCAGAGACGCTAGGAGTACGTTTTTGGATGTGATGAGAAAACTTGCGTTCTAATTTCAAATTATTGAAAACATTGACCATTTTTTCAATTTCTGAGTTTGTTGCTGAGGTTTATAGGTGGTAATCCTCATGTGCAAATCAAAATATTGTAGAATTATAATAATTTCATCAGGGTTGTGTAGAGAATCACAAACTGACTATGCTGGATCATTTATTTTTAGACCAACAGTGTTTATATTTTTCTATATTAAAAAGTTATATTAATAGGGAATTTTGTGTCTATATCTCGAGTGTTGGTGCCTGTTCCAACTGATTCGTGCTTTCGTGTATTATCGTGCTTCTTCCTCTTGTTGCTTGATTTCCGTTGTTATTGTGTTGCAAAGAGAGTAAACATTATCTGAATAGGAGGTACTAATAAACTCTGGCCAATCGGAATATTGTAGCATAGCATTAGTCATAGTGACGTACATGGACATGAGTGCTGGTGGCCCACGTAACATACAGAGTGGTCCAATATACATTCAAGAGCCTGTAACTCTCAGATACTAGAGTGCGGAGTGCGCTAGTCCGCCACTGTCCAGAGAGAATGGTGGCATTGACATATCCATATACGTCACTATGACTCACAATTGATCTTTCATCTCTTTCATTAGTGTCACCATTGTCTTATGGGGAATGACTCTCCTACTCAGATAAACTCTCTTTGTCTCCTACTCAGATAACGTTTACTCTCTTTGATTGTGTTGTACCTATATTCTCTTATTGATAAAAGTCGAAGTTTGTACATATCTCCAGGAATTAATAAAAATATTCAGTAAGAACAATAGGTATTTGAAAAATTGAAATGCCGTAAGAAAGGCCATATTTCAATGTACTTATAAACCAGCCGATTATTTTTCTATAAGGGGCGTTATTGATTCAATCATCAAATGTACAAAATTTAAAGTTACTCTTTATCAAGAAAAATACCTCCGGAATTACATGTCAAAATACTTTCTTCCAACAAAACCGAGAGTAAACCGGTTGAACAGGGCTAAATTTATCGACCTCGAACAGCACAAATCCTCAAGGAATTAACGTGGCAATGATTCCTTACGAATTTATTAAGCAAAATGTGTAATGGGTCACATATATTCAATCGGAAATCTTTGAACACTATTTGTTTTATGATTGGATTAAAATAATAAAATGTTGGGTTGCGATTTGCGATCCCAACCAGGGGAAAGTTGTTAACATCCTTTAAAGGGATGGAAACACACATGACATATTATTCTTTACCATAGTAAAAAGAACATCATCTAGGACGAATAAAAGCTGAAACGTTTGAAGAAGACAGCAAACAATGGCGAGTAAAAAATTGAAATAAAAAAGTGACCTCTATCGGTAGAAATAAGTGAATAGTGGTTAGAGAACACTGTAAATGCCTAGGATTGAAGAGACATCTATGAGAGTAGTTCTCAACTATTTTGATTTGAAGGTAAGGAAAAGATACTTTAACAAGTCTGTTGAGTTGAAAATGAAAATACATGGAAAACAAACGTCAGATAAGATTTACTTGGGAAATATATATTGTTTTTTTTATATTTACTGTGTCATTCTAAGGATAACGAGTCAAAACATTGTAGGCAATCAAGTTGATTTGTTCATTCAAAGAAAGGATGTTAGGATCTTTTTTGTTGTTGTTAATTTCGAAAATTAGTACATTCATAAGGAAACCATTATTTGCAAGGTGGAGAAATTTTTATGTATGTCAAAAGAGTGATTAGCATTAATCACATGGTTTGCTAATGAACTGTTGGAATTAATTTAATGAAAAGATGAAATGAGAAATTTGAATTGTATTTTTCAATTATTTTGCGTGTTCCTAACTCTTATGATAATTTTTCGATCGCTTTGGCCTATATATTTGGCATTACAATTAGGTTCTGAACAAGAAATAAATGCCTGATTTTTCAAGGGGGATAACTTTATCCTTGTTGTTAACTAATTTTTTTATGTAAGTTGGGAGTTTTTTTTGCATTTCATGTGCATTGGCTTTTTTTAAGCAGCTCTCAGTAGCGACGAATAACGACTGACTAGTCCGGTTATATGAAAATTGGGACTATTTCTCGATCCCGCACAATTTCAACCAGGTGATCGACTACAAGTGGAAAATCGCGTTTATCTACCTAACGACATGATTTATCGCAAAATTTATGGAAAACATTGATAACGAGCTACAACTTTTATGCAAGACATTTTTTCATATCTCCAACACTGTAGTATGGTAGCTCAAAATATGAATTTTTGGATTTTCATTTAATTTTTAGGCATTGGTAAAGAATTGCTAATGGATACTACCTGAATCCTGAATTTCAGTGTTTTGTTATGTCAATATCTCATCTATTGATTGGATTACAAGATTTTCGGTTAGAAATTGTGTAATGATATACTATTCTTGGTGGGTTTGCACAATAAAATAGTTTACAACTGGACTATTATTACTATGGGCACATAGATTCGAACGTACACAAATAAAAAAAGTGAATTTGAATTACGTCATATTGACAATTCAATAATTTGAATTTTCTCAGAGTATTAAAAACCTTACACTACCCAAGTTACTTGCGAATTTCAAGTAAGTTTTCTTGTCTTTGCCATTTAACAGCCTCCAAGTTGATAACACTCTCATTATAATACAAAAAATAATCAATCCACGTAGGTATGGAAGAGAGAGGAGGATCCGGTATTGTAGACGGGAGCTCCCTTATGGTTATTGGAAATGAATCGGAATCGGATTTGATGGTCGGAGCCAAACAGACGCAAGCGAGTGGAAAAAAAGGGAGGTCCAGCGCCACTTATTTGGCATTTCAAGAATCAGTCAAGGAAAAAGGTGTAAGTTTTTCATACAAACTTTATATTTATTTGGTGAATTGGCGCTAAATTTGCTGAATTCGAGATTTGGGCTCTACCTCCGAACAAGAACGCCGCTAAGGGGGAACAGGAAGGGGCAGTTGCCCCTTAGAGATCCAAAAAAATGTAGACAAATGCAAAGCAACGAAAGACAAAATAGGCAAAAACCCTCCTTTGCCGAAACGTGAAAAGCGTTGAAAATTTACTAGGACGTCCCTGGGATATCCTTTGTCGGGACATGGTACATACTAGGGACGCCCAGGGACATCTACTTTCCACCACAAAGGACATCCAAGGGATGTCCTTCTGGTACGTCCCAGGGATGTACCAAGTCCCGACAATGGATATCAAAGGGACACCAAAGAGATGTTCCATAATTAAAGTAGGAAATTTCAGGGACATCCCTGGGACAAATGAGGTACATCCCCTGGACGTCCTCGAATCTCCTTTTCTTTCATTCATTAAATTTAAAAAAATTCATGAAAATATGGAAAAAAAATATCCAAAGATTATCAACCCAAAACGACTTTAATTCAGAAATTAATATGTTAAATTGTGTTGAAATATGATAAATAAAAAAACGACAAACCCAAAACTCATTCTACATACAGGTGATTCAAAAGTACGTTGACAAACTTCAGGGGGTGATTCCTCACAATATTCTAATATGAATTGTCTAAATAAATATAAGTCCGGAAACGCTTCGTTTCCAAGATACAGGGTGTTGAAGTTTTGTTTTTATTTTCGTTTTTTTCAAATAACTTTCGAAATACTGACCTCAATTGAACGAAAATTGGTATTGAGAGGTTTTTTGAGGTGTCGAATTCGAACCTGATGTTATTATTGCTCTTACTCGTAGGGGGCGCCACCTACACGTCTTTTCTGAAGATTCATAACTTTTTTGAGCGTACTTCTAGCACATTTTTCAATAAAAAAATCAATTCCTCTATCATCTAACAATAATACTCATTTAGCCGATATGTATTTCGTTTATGGCCTTGGGATGGCAATGCGCGCGAAGCAAGACGTATTTACCAGGAGCGATTTCCTAATCGAGTACTGCCTTCAGCTCCAACATTTACCAGTCTCCACCGTCGTTTGGCAGAAACAGGTAGCTTTAAGAGGGCAGCTGATATTATTGGAAGACCACGAGCAGTCCGAACCCCAGAATTGGAAGAAGCTGTTTTGAACGCTCTCGAGGAGAATCCAGAAACAAGTACAAGAATAATTGCTGAAGCTCTCAATTCTACTCAGTCCACAGTTTGGAGAATAATCCACGATCAACAATTTTATCCATACCATATTCTCTTTTGCCACGAGACTTTCACCAACGCATTACTGTGTCAGTGGTTTTGAGAAAATTGGCTGGAAATCCTCAATTTTAAGATATGTACTCTTCACGGACGAGGCAAACTTCTCCCGAAATGCTATCACAAACTTTCATAACAACTATGTTTGGGCTCTGGAAAATCAGCATGCAGTTAGTGAAAGACATTATCAGTATCAATTTTCTGTAAATGTATGGGCGGCAATAATTGATAATTACTTGATAGGTCTTTTCTTTCTTCCGTTCCGACTGAATGGCGTAACTCACAGAGACTTTTTAGAAAATGAATTGCCGTGACTACTTCAGAATGTACCATTAGAAATTGGTATCCGCATTTGGT
Source organism: Gonioctena quinquepunctata (assembly GCA_018342105.1). Classification (NCBI taxonomy): domain Eukaryota; kingdom Metazoa; phylum Arthropoda; class Insecta; order Coleoptera; family Chrysomelidae; genus Gonioctena; species Gonioctena quinquepunctata. The sequence continues at coordinate 766,622 of JAFIRS010000343.1, forward strand.
TTATGCATGATGGGGCTCCAGCCCATTTTAGCGTTGTAGCCAGGGAATTCCTCAACACTGTCTATCCAAATCGATGGATCGGTAGGGGTGTAGAAGAATCTAACCAGGCGTGGGCACCAGGGTCCCCAGATCTAAACCCGCTAGATTTTTATTTTTGGGGACACTAGTTTATAAAACTCCAGTAGCGAACGAAGAAGATCTAAGAAACCGAATAGTAGACGCCTGTGAAACAATAAGAAACATACCAATAATTTTTGAGCGGGTACGAGATTCAATGAGTAGAAGACTGAATGCCTGTATCTTCGCTGAAGGTGGACAGTTTGAACAATTTATCTGAACAAAGTTCAGTTTCCTTTGTTTTATTTTATTCTACATATTCAAAATTTCTTGAAATAAAATGTTGATATTTCTTGCAAATTTTATTAAAACAAATACAGATTTTGCACCCTTAATACAAAAATAACTATTTTAAACGAGTAAAAATAAATAGAATAGGTGGCGCCCCCTACAAAAAACCAAAACTACTTACTTAAACGTCAAATTAATTTCCTAAGCATTCTTGTGAAAAATGCAAAATAATGGTAATAACTTCAACACGCATCGATTATCAAATAATCGACTTGGAAATTTTCAAGTCTAAATATGTAGAAAACGGTTGCTTATAGCGACTTGTAACAAGAGTAGCTTTTTTACGTAGATATGATAGAGGAATTGATTTTTTACTGAAAAATTTGCTAGAAGTACGCTCAAGAAAGTTATGAATCTTCAAAAAACAAAAAGACGTGTAGGTGGCACTCCCTACGAGTAAGAGCAATAATAACATCGGTTTCGAATTCGGCACCTCAAAAAACCTCTCAATACCAATTTTCGTTCAAATAAGGTCAGTATTTCGAAAGTTATTTAAAAAAAACGAAAATAAAACTTCAACACGCTGTATCTTGGAAACGAAGCTTTTCCGGACATATATTTATCTGAACAATTCATATTAGAATATTGTGAGGAATCACCTCCTGAAGTTTGTCAAAGTACTTTTGAATCACCCTGTATATATAAATTCGTATGATAAATAAACAAAAAAAAGACTAGGTGAGTCATGTGAAGATTGTACACATATTAGGGCGTTGCATTTGTTGCAGGCATTGCATTATCTTTTTCTCTGTGGCTTCTCTCCTTGGTCATCCTGAAAAACTTCTGCAAAGCCTCCTTAATCTGTTGTTTATTGCCAATGGCTCCAGAAGATCCTGTAACAAAGATATTATTGCAGGTGGAATTGAATTGACAATGAACAAAATTACTAATACAGATATCATTTGTAGTTCTTTTAGGATTTACAATAATAGTTAAAAATACTCACCAAGTATTATTGCTGAATGAGTTATGTTGTGTTTCAAGGCCCACTAAGTTAACTTTGAATTTATGTTTACATCTTTCCAATATTTTATTTGTTTAAAGTAAAGTTATGCTTTTTTCGAAATGGGCTTTTTCCTCTTTTTTATATTTTTTTTAATGTAGCGCAATGAACAAATGTTATGATAATTTTTTTACGCATTCAGGATGTTTGAAAGTTAGTCATTGATAATAATAATTTGTCCCAAATACGGACATGTCCTCTCGTTTTTCAATAAGGTTGGGATCCAGAAATTGGGAGAATAAGAAATAGTTGATGATTTTATGGATTAAAGCCGGAAAAGTACCATTTGGGGAAAAAAAAATTTTGTGCCACGTCATTATCGAAACATCTAGATTTGACTCAGGTCAATAAGTGAAAAGTTGTATGCGGAAACACCAGATACATTTAGTATTACTTATTTTATCTGCTCTTTCCAAATTTGTAAATAAAATTTTAAAATATTGATATACAGGGTGTTGTTTCGACACGAAACTTGCTTATTAATTTTTTTAAGGCCGGACCTGGAATAAGATTTCAATTATTAATCGACACCACTGTGGACAAAGAACATACGACCCAAATATTACAAAAATGTATAGGGTGGTTCATAAGTTATGATTAATTGAAAAAATGGGGAAATTAATAAATCACCCTGTATCTTGGTTATAAAGAACGATAAACCAATAATATATATATATATATATATATATATATATATATATATATATATATATATATATATATTTATATATATATATACAGTGTCACACATAAAGCTCGCAACATATGGAAGTTTTTTTTATTACTAGATATAATGAAAATTTGACTTCTCAGTTAGTTTGTGCTTAAAAAATGAGTAAAAAACAGCCTCTTTCCTTTTGTCATGTGCTACTCTAATCCTGTCAAATTTGACATTTTTCGAAAATCCTCAAAAAATCAATTTTTTTTTTAAATTTCGAAAAATGCCAAAGAAAAAGTTGCTCAATTTCCAATGTTATACATTTGCCCCAAATTTCGACTCTCTACTGTCACTTCGACTTTTTTCCAATTTTTTTAATTTTTCGAATCTTTCGCTCTACCGATTCGAACGAAACATGATTCAAATTTCATAATTTTGATGAATACGAGACCTCAATACCATATCTTGCCCAGAAAATAACTACATTGGCCTGTTACCAGAAAGAAAAAAAAATGCACCGCCAGAAATTCGTCTTTGTTGTTGCAAAGTTCATCTAGTTTTTTCATTTCATTGTGAAACTGATTCGGATTTTCAATGTATGGACGTTGATATGTCAGCAATCGAATAAACAAATTTCTCTTCATCCTTATTACATACACTCGTATTTATTTTTCAACGGATTTGTATCCCGTTAGGTGCAGATGAGTTCGAAATATTTTGATGTAGTTTACACCCAACATTGTGACTGTAGGATGTAAACTGTTAGATGTAATTTTCGAGCAAATAATAATTTTTCGCAACGTTTTTGTAATTAATTTCATAAATCTCATATTTTTTATTTTCACCATTAGATGTGTAAGAAACATTAAACCAAAATAACTATAACCAAATTTACAACAAAACATCGTAACATTCATTGATTTATCTCAATAATCTTATAAAAAACCCGAATTCATCATTCAGTATGCCGTCCTTCCCGTTCTATACAAATTATAGTCCTTTCATTCACAGACTTCGTGGCATTTTTAATAAATAGGGGATTTATGTTAGCACAACACTCCCGAATGTTATTCTCTAAATGTTCTTTGTTTGCAAATGGTCTGTGCTCATACACTTTTTGTTTCAGATAATCCCAAAGAAAGAAGTCCATTGGAGATAAGTCCGGTGATCTTGGTGGCCAATAATCTTCCCAATCTCGTCCTATCACTTTGCCCCTACACATCTGACTGAGACACTGTTTCACTTCTACCGTTTGGTGGATCGGTGCTCCGTCAAGCTGATACCACAAATTTCGTCTAACAGATTATCCAAAACTTCTGACAACTGATTCATAATGAAATTTCTGTACGTGTCTGCGTTCAAATTTTCTCTAAAAAAATATGGTCCAGTTATTTGGTTATGTAATAAACCACAGCACACATTTGTCTTGAATGAATATTGGTCACGGCATTCTATTACAAAATTTGGATTATTGTTGGACCACCAGCGACAATTTTGGGAACTAACTGTTCGACGTGAAAGTTGCCTCGTCTGTCCATAAAATCCTGTAGGGAAATGTGATATCATTGTCTCTCTTACCTTGGAACCAAAATGAAAATTCTACTCGAATATCAAAATCTCTTTCTTTAAGAGTGTGTATGAACTTTGGCTTATAGGGATGGAAATTATTTTTGTGCAAAATTCTTCTCACAGTTTCTCTGCCAACCCCTGTATTTTCACTAATACTCCTAATATTAGTTTTTCCGTTTCCAACAACGCTCAAACAAACATTGAGTTATTCTTCTTCATTATAGCTTATTGGATTATGTGGTTTCTTGGAACGATTGTCCACAGAGCCAGTTTCTTTTAATGTTTTCCTGGATGCCGGTGATTGAAAATACAAGCAACATCTCGATATGGCACATTCTCACCACATGAAAGAACGATTTCCACTTTGTCTAGTGTGGATAACATTGTACATAAAACTTATTTATGAATTATAAATGTACGAAAAGCTGTACACAAAACAACTCGATTTATTAAACGCAATAATTTGACATTAACCAAAACAAACATTTGTTTCAAAAGCCTACTAAGGGAAAATTTCATTTCGATTCGATCAATTGTACTATTTTCTTCCCGAGATGTTGCATTAGTCTTGTATTGTTTAAAATCGCGAACTTTTATATGTTTAGTACAAATCGCTAGAACGAAAGTCTTTTGAATAGTTATGAAACTGTAGGTCATTGTTTAGTTTACAGGAAAGTATGATATTTCGGGTTTGTTTGAAACTGAATTATTGGTCAGAAAAATAATCGAACTGGATAAAAATCTATTAAAAAAAGAAATACGAGTGTAATAAGAATGAAGAGAAATTCATTTATTCCATTACTGACATATTAACGTCCATACATTAAAAATCCGAATGAGTTTCACAATGAAATGAAAAAACTTGATGAATATTGCAACAACAAAGACGAATTTCTGGAGGTGCATTTATTTTTTTTCTGATAACAGGCCAATGTGGGTATTTTCTGGGCAAGATATGACATTGAAGTCTCGTATTCATCAAAATTATGAAATTTGAATCATGTTTCGTTCGAATCGGTAAAGCGAGAGATTCGAAAAATTAAAAACAAATGGGAAAAAGTCAAAGTGGAAGTAGAAAGTCGGAATTTGAAACTGGGCAACTTTTTTCTTTGACATTTTTCGAAATGTCCAAAGAAAAACAACTGCGAAGTCAAATTTTCATTGTATCCATTGATAAAAAAAACTTCCATATGTTGCGAACTTTATGTGTGCCACTATATATATATATATATATATATATATATATATATATATATAATTTTGAGATTTCCCTTTTTTGTAGCAAAAAATGAAAGAACAGCGCACCCTGCGCTACCAGGAATTACAAATGACCCACAGGCACATATGCGATATGGTAGGAATCTATTTAGGGATTGAACCCAATGAAGTCATGGAAGGCGTAATAGACGACCCCTACCACCTCGAACTCATGGAAAACCTCATCGAAAAAGGAAGGACGAGATGTATCCTTTTTTATTACCAAGATGGACCGCCATACGCTTTAGGTAAAGTGAATATAGTTGCCAAGTTTGAACCTGTTAAAGTACCTACTATGTAAAATGAATGCTAAAGTGAGAAACTTCTACATAAATTGTAGTGACGTCATCTGTGACATCATATGTATTTTATGACATTTTTGGATTCCACTTATGATTCTGATTCAAATTCATATATCATACCCCTAGCCAAATGACCATTTTGAGTTCTTGTGGAACCTATTACATTCGCCATAAATCCCTAATAAATTAACGCATATATGTTTGCATTAACAATTACCCTCTGTACAATGCTTGTAACCATTGAACATTCATAACACAACAATGAACTGTAACAATTCGGTATTGAAGTATTTCTTGAAGGTTTTTCCATGGAAGTATTTTTTTCTTCAGATATGTGATGTAGATGAATTATTTTAGTCTTTATTGGTGATTATTAAGATGTCTAAAAACCCTGGTGAATGAACTGATTCGATATTGTTTAGATTTTCGAGGGGACACCACCTGTTACTTCAAGAGAGCTTCTCTCTCTGTGGTAGATGGCGCCGTCCAAAAATGTTCGTCTATATTCTCGCTTAATGTCAGAACTTAATTTCTGACATCTGCAGCATCTTATATGAAAGTATTTTCAGTGTTTTGTCGGTATCTATGCGTTTTACATCTTTTTGATTTGAAATCTTGCTTACCTTATTCCTGAGTATATTCTTTGAAAAATCACTCGTTCATCAGTTCATTAGTGCGTGAGGAATTGTTTATTTTCAGGTAGTGTAGTGTGTAAGGATACTTTTGTATTTTGTTGGTATAAAGCCCCAGATTCGAATATTCACCTGTATTCAGTACCAAAAGCAAGTACAAACCTTGACGAATAGACTAATAATGATATTTCCATAGTTCATCATATTGTATGCATCAAATTTCATATTTTCTACAATTTAATGACAATTTCATTTCCCATTCTCCGTCTGTCAAAATGCAGTTAACCTCAATTCAAATGGTACAAAATACGAACAACAACACGACAGTGCTTCCTTTGTGCAATGTTCGGGGGCTTCTAATTCTAGCTTTGCTATTGGTGAAGTTTGACAGATATCTCTTTCCAACCAATAGCAAAGCTAGAATTAGAACCCGCGAACAGTTCGCCTCAAAAAGAAAGCTGGGGAAATCGATATACCCTGTTCCTGAATTGAAACTAAAACGAAATTGGCGCCATCTGACACGCTAGTAATCTCTATTATCAAGTAGGCCAAGTGTCGCCAAGTCGATCCCAAACTTCTACAGGTATAAGTGCAAGCACCAGGGTTTTTATACATCTTAGTGATTATATACCTCGAAATGAGTTCAGCTAATCAAATGCATTTATCTAACCAATCAAATCCCAATATCAGCGAATATACACCATGTTGCTAATATATACGCAATATACACGCTACTTGCTATCAAACAAGTAGGCATTTACCATTGTTTATACCAAACCTATCAAAATAATTCAGTCACTGTCAGATGACGTACAAGTCACTATCAAATTAAGAAATGACAGTTTAGGAAACACTTCCTTAGAGGAAATTCGAAAAAACGCAGAAAAATATAGTTTTCTCAAGTATAGGTACGTATATATTCTGGTCATGTACCACTCGTGATATATATTTTTTCGCCAATATTGTTGCAGAAATACCACTCGACCAAATTTCTTTTAAACAAATTTGGTGTCGGAATTTTTACAACAATATTTACACAGAAATGTCACAGAATACTAACCAAAATATCCATCACTTGTGATATGTGATTTCTGATTTTACCAAGAAAAATTCAGCGAACAACATATAGGACGTAAAAAAAATATCGTTTATTCCATATAAAATATTTATAACCTGGGAACCATTTCTTCTCTTTCTCAACGAATATTAAGGAAGACGAATATTCAATCTTCAGAATGAACCGTAAAAATGCCACAGATATTGGAAACTGCTTTTTGTGAAATTTAGCAGTTTTGCTTAAATTTTTTTTTTCTCAAAAATTATGAGCTGCAACTTTCTAAGTCTGAAATCTTCTGTTGTAAGAATTAAACCAGTCAATTATGGCATGGAATTTTTGGAAAATAAACAATTACTGTCAAAAAAACAATACGGTTTTAGAAATGGAATATCCACAGAGGATGCAATAGTATATCTCACAAATAATATATATACATCTCTGGATGAAGGAAAATGCTGCATTAGTATATTCTTAGACTTGGCTAAGGCCTTCGATACTGTCAACCATCAAATACTCATTGACAATATGGAGGACCTTGGCATAAGAGGAGTTATATCAAAGCTTTTTCATTCTTACTTGACTAGAAGGAAACAATTTTTACAAATTGATGATACCCAAAGTGATATCCTAGAAGTGGAAACTGGTGTACCACAGGGAACGGTACTTGGTCCATAACTGTTCCTAATATACATCAATGGATTACTTAATCTCGAATTGAATGGAATTGTGTCGTCATTCACCGATGACACAGTAATCATGTGTTCCGGTGCTTCTTGGGAAGAGGCAAAATTGAAAGTAGAAGAAGACCTGAAAAAAATCAAGGATTGGTTTAGTGCAATGGACCTTTACTCGGTAACAACCACTTGGTACAAATGGTAGATTCTATAACGTATCTTGGAATAGAAGTGGATAAATATAATATATATATATATATAATAAAATAGTAAACAAACTGAGATCAATTCTTTTTACCTTCAAGCAGTTGAAAAATATCCTCGATACCAAGATGCTAAAAATAATATACCATTCATTCTCTCGTCGAGTCACATATACAGTATGGTATTTCAGGATGGGGTAGAGCATACGAATGTCACCTGAAAAACTTAGAAATTACCCAAAAATATTTCCTGAAAATTCGATATGACAAAAACAGAACTTACCTCACCGTCTTTTTAGTGAAATTCCCATTTTTAGTGTATCAAAATTATATTTTTACAAAATATTATGTCTCCAACAGAAGGATAAAAAAATCTTAGTTGCTATCTTCCACGAACATAACACAAGATCCAAAAAAGCTGCAGAAAATCGAAAATTGAAAGTTACGAAATCAATAGGTCAGAGGTCTTACCTCTATATATTCCCAAGTACCACAAAACATAAAGAATATAAATAATCATCAGTTATACAAAAAAAAAATCAAGGATTGGTTGAGATGTGTATCTATCGATAATTTGAATAAAGTCATTTATACAATCAATACCAGATGATAAATAATATGAATTTTGATCAATGGGTGTTAGCTATTGTTAAAAATTTTGTTTTCTTTTTTTTTGCATATGTCATTTACTTATACTTTACTATACTTTTACTTATATTCATATATCATATTGTGTATGTATGCGTGTGTGTGTGTGCGTATATATGTTCTGAGCAATAACATAACTACAAGATGAATATGTAAATGGAATACTCACATAACAAGGGAACTTCATGGGAGCCACTGAGTTTATTCAAAATCGAGTAGATGAAATGTATCATTGTATCGTATTGTATCTAATTTTTGTAGTCTTATATTAGTGAATAAACTTATTATTATATTATTATCATTTTTTCCAAAGATTATTCATTGATTTCATAAAAATCGGTTCATTTCCAACGACTTATTCATACAAACTAACACAAAAGTCGCAATCAAAATACGTATGAACCTGGGATTCAAAACTAATATATGCCCAGTTGACAATGCGATATTTTCAAAATATTCACTAGAAGAATATCAAAATTCAAAATCCAATAACGATTCCTCTGCCGCTGGCGGTGGAATAATATATTCTGCCGTAAAATCCGTAACGGAGATTTGCTGATTTGACCTTCAGAAGACAACCCAACTGGCATGTTGCCAAGCCCGCCAATATAATTACGAATCTCTAGGTTAATTTTTTTAACCTTTGTTGGACCTCATAATAATGGATATAACAACGTTGGATTTCATTTTCAAAGAATGTTATTTCGGAATAACTATTTCACGAATCATTTCTTCCTGATTGATTTCCAAACCAAATGATAATTGATACTTCAACACATCTATTACATGGAGTACGTAACTTTATCGGCAACAGTGCCCACCAGCCAGTTCTCCGGCTATTGTCTCGTAGTTTCGACTAATTACTCATTTGCACGGTTGGAGACTTAAATATTCACTATTCTGTTCTGTTCTGTTCACAGACAAGTTTTCCAAAAACTTAAGTGAATCATCAATACCTATGTTTCCGCTGATATAAATTCAGTAATAAGACTCGGTTTGACAAACCTTTCCTTCTACCTATATTAATCGCCCATTTTTTTCTATTGTATGCTTTTATAAATTTATGTAATTTGGTGATTATAAAATACTACTACTACTACTATATTGTATGGTGGCTCCTCTATCGGATTAGTTTTACAAGCCATATTGAACGCCCACCTTAATGTTGTGAATAGTAGGCTAGTTTAATTGTATTTTTGGCAATAAGAAATAAACATCTTTTGAATTGAATTGAATGGTACGGTATCGACAAAGACGATAATCCTCTTAAAATCGCGGTACAGTAGTTAGAGCAGCACTCAAGGGAGGAGTTGCTGATTAAAGCGTCCGCCTTTTCTGACCATTCTTGCGTCAGTCAGAAACGAATTAGTTCTATTTATGTTGAAAACTCTATTTTCAGAAACTGGAAGGAGCACCATCATGGGCACCAGAAACCAAATCAAGAGGATATACGTCACGAATGGAGTATCACAAGGAATCAATGGAAAGGCTGTCGCTGTGTATACAAGCAATGATGTGGCTCTCGACATGAAGAACGTGAATGAGGTAAGACAAATTACCAACACCGTGAACCTAAGTTCGTAAATTTGCTCAGCTATCCACGTTGACGACGAATTTACTCTTGTAGGAAGTATGTTTCGTCCTATTTGACATGGATGAAGGAAAATTGAACTTCGCTGCAGTAGCGTATGACTTACTGATGGATATTATGACGCCTCTCTTGGCCCTATCCAAAGATTGGGGAGACCTTCCGAAAACGGCAAATGGACGCATGCAGAAGTTGGATTTCGAAGGAGATTTTTCGGCATTCGTCACTTTCCTAGACAGTAAATTTCTAGCCCCCATCACATTTTTTTTACAGCAATATACAAACTCACAAGTTATAGAGGATGACTGATATTTTTTCTTTAGTATGCCAGTTGTCTTACCAACCCTTAGAAGTTTTAATGAAAACGTGTACAATTTAGATAACAGGGGCCTAACCTATTATAGTGGGATCCGAAACCATTCTTAGAGTCTTGGTATTGACAATATTTTGTCATATTAGTTATTTTATCTCTATTATTTATATCTTCTTGTTTATGCTTTTTCACATATTTTATCAAGGTGATTTTTTTGATGAACTCATTGTACTGTATCAGTGAGCAAATTCCCAGAATATACGTTTCTTAAATGAATATCAGTAAGTGAGAGAAAAAAATCATTTACCTAGCTTAAAAGGGTTTTTCCAATTTTCAATTTTAATTTTCCCGAATTGGAGAACAAGAAAGCCGAACATTTTCTCAAAATATAATAAAAATGTTTAGGAGTTGATTATAAAAATCAAACCGGACTAATACATTTTATTCTCGATAATAGTTAGTTAAATCTAAGATAGTGGAGGGAAATATGTCCCATCTTAATGTATTTTTTTTTTCAATGAATCTGAATATGTTAAGGAATAATTTTTTTAACAACATAATAGGTAAGTATGTGTCTGATATACGTGTATAATTTAGCCTGGTCAAAAATGATTCTTAAGAGATTTATATTAAAAAAAGACGTGTGGCACTCGGAGACTGCCGCGGTAAAGCTATTGCATAGCATTTTTTATCAACTTACGCAATTATAATTATATATTTATTTTATTTATGCAGTATTTTTTTTTTCTTTGATATTAATTCAAGTTACACTTTGAGCGTGGTGACCGATAAGAAAACAAATTTTTTTTTTTATTAAATAAATGAGAAGTTAAATTGTTCAAAATATTTTTTTATTTTTATTATTTTCAATACATGTCGGTTCTTCAGGAATATTTATCATTGAAACTATAGGTTTAGGTAACTGAAATAAGAAAATAAGTTTGAACTTGATATCTTCTAAATATCTGGAAAATACCGCATCAATGGTGGTTCCATATTTTGTTGTGGATTCTTGTGGATCATTATTCATTTTCAAATTCAATATTTTCGAAAGAAAACTTGTCAACCGCTCTGATTTTTTATCAGCGAAGTTGATGTTGAAATCGCCAGCCAAGATAAGTGGAAATTTATTACCATTTGTACCAAGTATTTTCGACCCTTCTTCAGTGTACTCCAGTAAAGTGCAATGAATAAAATGCTCTACCTCGTCTAATTTTGGATTCGGAGAAATGTAAATTGCTACCATGACTATGTGTAGGCCATTTCTAAGTTTGCATAAGCACGCACAAATATCTCCAACAAATGAGCTCCTAACATTAACATCTATACTTTCTCACAAACAGCTGATTACGTATTCGTCTGATTTCGGAGCAGCTCGTCTCGATTCGTGCGAGCTTCGTAGAGTCGTACCATGAAGTAAATACAAAGAGGAGGTGCCCGAACGCCGACCGCTGTGCCGGTCGGAGTGGGGGGTGTTAGGTTTATTTCGTTACGGAATTTCTGGATTCGGTCTCCACGCTCAAGGCCCGCGATAAAAGCTATATGCAATAGCTTAAAAATTGCACTGCATTTGGGCCTATTACCAATATGGTCGAATTATATGGTCCACTGTAAAAAATCTTTAAACTTAGGAAGATTGATCTGCTTTATTTTTTTAAGTTGTTTTTACAAAATTAAATGCAGACAAATTTATTAAACTAAAAGGACCATAAACAAACGGAGCAAGTATTTAAACAATGAATGAACACAGCTAAAAATGTAAGCAACATTTCATTACACATTTGAGAGATAAAACAGATTAATATTCTTATGTGCAAAAAACTTAGAATACTTATACTTAAAAATGAAAACAAGGAGTCAGCAGCACTCTTCATCATTATCAGACTCGAGACCAACACATACCCAGACCTAAGGCCATAAAAACCGCCATTTCATTGGGCCATATTAACCGAAAAGACATCCAGACAACATAACGGGTGAAAAAAACGACACAGTTTAATTAGCAAAGATATTCCGTGCGGGAATACTTAACAACATACACTAACCTCTCTTGATTGGTTCGCAGCGTAAAAACGTGGTCAACAAATTTGCCGACAAATTTTAACAGCATATGCATAACCCAACAGTTAGAATCCAACTAGCTGATGCGTGCAAAGCCACAGTTTATAGCTAAAGAAGCAGTTAGCTCACTTAGCAAATTTTAACAATATCCGAAAAATGTCAGTATTAGTAACACAGTAACACGCGGTATGCGCGAGGGAATCCATCCACTCCAGGGAAAAATTCAGGATGCGCAGAAGACTGTACGCGATTATCGCTCTTCGAAGTATCCGAAAAATGTCAGTATTAGTAACACAGTAACACGCGGTATGCGCGAGGGATAAAAATCAGAGTTGCGCAGTGTACAAACGGGAACATAAAGATCAAAGTGCCGACGCCAAGTGAGCGAACTGATTCTTTAGCTATAAACTGTGGCAAAACCGTGGTGCCTAATGGTAGCCCAAACAATCATTTTAATGACTTATATAGGCAGTTGTTTGACGTTGCCAGATCGCTGATAAATGCTTTAGTTTTTAAGATAGGATTTTTGGACCGCTGGGCCATATTTGCCTCCACAACCTTATATAATTAAAATGAATCACGATTCTTTGTAAGTGCAAAACGTGAGAACGGCTGGACCGATTTGGCTTTTAAATGTTCGTAATAGCTCGAGGATGGTTGGATACGGCAAAATTAGGAAAGTTGTCCGGAAATTGTAAAATTAGGGTATATAAAAAATTTGGCGAAGGAAAAGTATATCAAGTAATTTATTACCAAAAAAGAAATAGCTCAACACAACGAAAAACAAGAAATTCTACGCGGATGAGAGTTTTCAGGAAAAAAAAACAGGGAATGTAGAAATTTGGACAGGACGTCTATCGGGTCAGCTAGTAGTTAAAAAAATCTCTAGAGAAAAGAAATTCAAATAGTATCGAGAGCAATTCACCAATTCCACTCCCAAGGTAGTATGGAATGGTATAAATTCCTTGTTGCATAATACTTCAAATCACAATAGTCATAAATATGTTGAAAGTTTGGAATCAAACAATTTAAAAATTGAAGATCCAATCAAAATCTGTGAGGCATTCAATATTCACTTTGTAAATATCGGAAATAAATTATCATCTGCCATTCCCAAAACGTTTGAACCTGTTAATGATATATCAAGTATTTCATCCATGTTCCTAAAACCTATCAGTATATCTGTGGTTATGATAAAATTAGTGTAAGAATTGTTAAAGCAGTCAAATTCGAAATATCACCAATTTTATTCTTTATCATCTCAAAATCATTTGAAAAAGGTATAGTCAAATGATATGAAAATTGCGAAGGTGTCACCAATTTACAAAAGTGGTCAAATAAATGATTCAAATAATTATAGACCAATTTCTATTCTTCCAATTTTTTCGAAAATTTTAGAAAGACTGATGCATGTAAGACTTTTTGATTATCTTGAAAATAATAATCTACTATACGAAGGTCAATATGGTTTTCGCAACACACACACAACACAGAGGTGGCAACGATGGATGTTATTACCGAAATTCAAATTCAAATTGACAATAATAAAAAATGTAGTATGTTATCCTTGGACTTGTGTGAAGCCTTTGATACTGTTGATCATGAAATTCTACTAAAAAAATTATATAACATTGGAATCAGAGGAAACATTCTCAATTGGTTCAAAAATTATTTGTATAATAGAAAACAGTATTTTCAAATGGGAAATGATTAGAATTCTTTAAAAAATATAAAGTGTGGAGTACCACAAGGTTCCATTCTTGGTCCTGTACTATTCTTAATATATATAAACATTCTTTCAAAATTGAAATTAGAAGGAAGAATGAAATTATTTACCGATGACACTACAATAATGTACTTTTCAGACGATTATAAAAAAATACAAAACTACATGAATAATAATATAAAAAAAATCATTTGGCTACAGCAACATAAATTGGTCATTAATTTCAATAAATCTTCCTACATGAATGTTTCTAAAAGAACAATTGACACTCCCACCAGTTCCATTCATTTCGAAAAAAATATCATAAATTACACTAAATCAACAAAATTTTTAGGACTTTATATCAATGAAAAATTATCAGGAATAAGCATATTGAAAAAAATCGGAAGAAAATAGGCATTCTTTACAGAATAAGAAATTATATACAACTAAATTTTTAAAAAAGATCTATTTTAGTTTAATTTATTCACACTTACAGTGTCTCATTTCTATATGGGGAACTGCAAATAATTCTATTTTAAAACCATTAAAATCATTACAAAATAAATCAATAAAATGTATATATAAATTACCACATCTGGAACCAACAATAAATTTGTATAAACCAAAAAGGCTTTTGAATTTAAATTCTCTTTATAAACTCAAAATATGTTGTTTCATTCATTTTATCAAAAATAAAATAAAAAAAACATCTAATATAAGTTTCACTGAAATGGACAAAATTCATAATTATGACACTAGGCAAACAAATTTTTCATCCATTAGTAATGTTAAATCCGAATTTGGAAAGAAATGTATTTACCATAATGGAATAATCATAATTCAATTCGTAACAACATAAAAAAAAAAATTAATGGCAAAATTGAAAATCGAACTTAAATATACATTGATTTGTTGAAAATATAAAAGGATTTCATAAAATCAGATGTGGAATCATCTGCGACTGAAAGATAAACTTTAGTCACTATCTTCCATCGTCAAGATAACCTCTTGTGGGGTATTCATGTTGAAAAGGGAAACATTCTCAATTGAATATTGATAGAAAGATTTTTCTGTGAATTGAAAAATCCACGATTAAAATTTTAATCGTGGATTTTTCAATTCACAGAAAAATCTTTCTATCAATATTCAATTGAGAATGTTTCCCTTTTCAACTTAAATATACACTTCACTCAACTGGATAAAAATTTATAAATATGTTTTTTTTTTATTTACAATTATAATAATTGAAAATGTTCATTTGGTTACACCTTAGTATATATACTTTCTCGAACTATTGTGAATTTATGGCAATCCACAATTCGTTTTTGACTACTTCCATGATGTATATATGTATTTTTTGATCTTATAACTAGTTTAGTCCCTAACCATAAACATGTAATGTTTCTTGAAACAATAAAGTTATTATTATTATTATTATAAAAAAAAAAAGATGTTGGTCTCAAATATTTGAGGAATGTATCATTCAGGTTGGAACGCGTTATCCTTAGACTCCTGCCCCAATTTCTTGGCATCCAGTGAAAAATGAAAATAATTTTTTTTTTCTCTCCAATTAAGGAACCAAAGAAGACTTGAGTGGGGTAATAACTTTCTCCTATGACGAAAGTGTACTTGAACAAATCCAAGGCGAGCAACGGGAAAAAGCGTTCTTCGACAAAGTCGTTATACAGCAAGTCGAGAGCATAGTCAGAGTTTGGCATAAGTTGATTGAAAGGGTGAGTTTTTTTACAATTCACTATGTATACAGTGTGTCCGTAAAGTATGGAACAAATTCATTTTTAGCTAAACAGGTCATTTTAAGAAATAATCCTGAAACACGTCGATTTTGGATGTTAATTTACCGTATTTTAAAATAATAATCTAATATACAGGGTGAATTACGTTCGAGTAATGACGTCACCGTCATTTTTTTTTAAATGGAACACCCCCATTTTGTCTCAATTTTCGGATTACTCTAGCTGAGCTGATTCCAAAAATGTATCACATGTTGATTCCAATTGGTACAGGGTGGACAAAAATACAATAGTTTTGTGTGTGCTCATAAAGTAACGCGTAACATTCTTTATTAGGTAAATTAACAATATTATCAAAAATACTTATTGTCTAGCGGACAGAATATGCTGGAATACATGACTTTATAAATGTTCGAACTGCAGCCCTTGCTGTATTTGACAGTAACCCAAACGGTGTACAAATTCTTGTTGAACCTTGTGTATGGTTTCTTGCGTAATATTGTTTATTTCTGTTCGAATTTTCTCTTGTACATCTGCAATATTTGCTGGTTTCGTTTTATAAATAACATTCTTCAGGTGGCCCCACAGAAAATAATCCAAAGGATTTAAATCTGGTGACCTCGCTGGCCATTCAGTGGGTCCACGTCTACCAATCCACCTGTTCGGAAAAATTTCATCTAGATACCTTCTAACATCTACAGCATAATGTGGAGGTGCACCATCCTGTTGAAACCATAAACTTTCATCAAAACCTCCAGGATTACGTCTGCTGGGAAACAAATTACGTAAAGTAGGTACGAGATACCCCCTTAAAAACTCAAGGTACGTTGCCACGTTTAAATTACCTTCGAAAAAGTAGGGTCCGATGATTCGAGTTCGTACAATTCCAGCCCATACATTTACCTTTTGAGGGTATTGTGTATGATGCTCACGCATCCAGTGGGGGTTTTCTTTTGCCCAGTATCTACAATTCTGACGGTTAACCTCACCATTTAACATGAAAGTGGACTCATCAGAAAAAATAATGTTTTGTATCAAGAGAGGGTCTCGGTGACATTTATCCATCATTTCTTCGCAAAATTGGAGTCTTCTATCGGGATCATCTTCGTTTAATTCTTGCACAAGTTTGATTTTATAAGGATGCCATTTTTCAAGCTTCAATAGTTTGTGTACCGTTGTTTTGCTAACACCGATATAGCGACTAACTTTACGAATAGAAGTGTGCGCATCTTCTTCAAAACTCAGTAAAACATCTAATGCTGTATCAGCATTTGCAGGGGGACGACCTGATTTGCGTACATTTTCAACATTACCAATTTCTCGAAATTTCGTTTCAATCTTACTGACTGTCGAACGCGTTATAGGTCTTTCTGGATATTTATCATTAAACAAATTGCACACTTCCATCTGAGTTCGCGATCTGTCTCCATACCCAATCATCATAAGTATTTCAATTCTTTGTTTTACACTTAACTCCATTTCTACTTCCAATTAAATCTAAGCAATCATTCGAATATTCACGAATACCAAAAATATTGTAGTACTAAACTGTCACTGAACATCAATAAATTACTAAACAAATAATGACATTTCCCAAAAAAGTAGACGACTATGTTTTTATAAATAGATAAGAAATATTTTTTTTCATATTCTGTCTGCTAGACCACAAGTACCAAACATGTTTGGAAACAGCTCATTTTTATTACTCTAAACATGTAGCAAACTACGGGGTGTTACATTTAAACCAATTGCCGCTAGACAATAAGTATTTTTGATAATATTGTTAATTTACCTAATAAAGAATGTTACGCGTTACTTTATGAGCACACACAAAACTATTGTATTTTTGTCCACCCTGTACCAATTGGAATCAACATGTGATACATTTTTGGAATCAGCTCAGCTAGAGTAATCCGAAAATTGAGACAAAATGGGGGTGTTCCATTTAAAAAAAATGACGGTGACGTCATTACTCGAACGTAATTCACCCTGTATATTAGATTATTATTTTAAAATACGGTAAATTAACATCAAAAATCGACGTGTTTCAGGATTAGTTCTGAAAATGACCTGTTTACCTAAAAATGAATTTGTTCCATACTTTACGGACACACTGTATGTATATAATACAGAATAGCTACCTAGCGGACCGTACAGAATATAAAATGAAAATATTGACAAGGAGAAGGAAGCAATATTATTTTTTGACCACAATTGTTTTTCTCCACTGATATATGTTTCAGGATATTTTTTGAATTTTATCTTAGTATTCGTGAGTTATTTTCAGGATCTTTAATGACTGTTCAAGTATATAGTTTTATTTGTATCAAAAAACAATTTTTGGTGTCCCCCCCATTTTTAAATATTTTCTTTAATATATTTAAATTCACTGGAAATGTTTTAAATCTTGTGGCTTATCGTTTCCTAATTGTTTTTTTATTTCTAAACATGCACAAGTTACAAAAATTCATGGTTAACCCTGAAGATGAATTCAATAAATTCCAAAACGTTGGCATGAAACAATAAGTTTTTATTCACCCAAACTGCAATAGTATACCTTAATATTGGATCGCTAACCTCACTAAAAATATTATTATGAAATGTATTTTTCAATGATTATTATTGTTTTTACAGTGTCTTGTGCAATTCAGACAGTTGAGAAGGGAAAATGAATTCGTAGGCCCAGTAGCTGAGATTGAATACTGGAGGAGGCAGTTAGCGAGGTTCACCAGTCTGGTTGAGTTTTTGGAAACGGATGAATGCAAAATATTCATCGATTTTCTGGGATACATAGACAACAAAGAGATCATGAAGGTTAATATCCAATTCTCACACATTGGGAGAAGTATAGATGAACTTGATCTTGAGCCATTTGAAAAAAAAAGTACATAGAAGAAAGCAGATTGCTCGATAATTTCGAGCTAAATGAAAAGTTTTTACGTAAATATAATTTCGAATTTCACTTTCTTTCACTTTGATCATTTTCATATTAGTTAATTTGGATTATACGAACTTTTTCGTGCTTCCCAGGATCATATTTGAAATCTGAAAAATTGGAAGGCTGCATTTCAGGTTTGGACAGTTGATCACTTATCACGACCATAGCTACAAAGATCTTGAAAATCGAAAGCCTGTGCTGCTCTGTCGTAAAAAAGAGATCCTACAATGTTCTTCCATCTGATAAATTCTGTACATTCATGGCCCGATCTAATCGAGAATAGTATATTGTACAACAAGTGAGGAAAGTTCAACTTTTCTCACGAGTGTGAAAAAGAACTTACAAAAGTACATGTTGTACACTATACTTTTCCTACAACTGCACAATTTTAAATAATACAAGTAATGTACCTTAATATTAATTTTTATGGTTAGCAAAACTAAAATAAAATCAAAGTATCCTACCTCTTAATAGTTAAATAATGTATTTAAAATCATAGTTAATAGTAAAATTTGTACAATTTTGTATGGTCAAACCCGGAATGTCATTTATTTTTAGTAAATTTTCTGTTATATTAATTGTAGAAGTTGAGAGTTGATCATTCATATACGGTGCATTTTCTGTCTTCATTTCAGTAAAGAGTTCTAGTAGTTGTTCAATAGAGTTGACGATTTTATTAGCAACGTCAATTTTATTTTTAATAGACTCCTCGATGTATCCTTCTGTCACGGTATTGGATTGCCATCCTCCATGGCGCTTTGAGGTTAATATGTCCCCTCATGCATTTACTAAAATTGTTGCCGAAGTACGTCTGAAGCAGTGACCTGTATAAAGATGAGGATTTTCCAATTTAAAAAAAAATTGCAATTGTCTCAGCCATACTACCAAATTTATTAATGCCGACTGTCTAGTACATTTTAAAAAGATTTAAAATTTAAAAAGAAACGTTTTTCTGGAAAATTAATTGGTCGAAGAGCAGCATATTTTTCATATATATTATAAAATTGTCCTGTTACAGTAAAAGTTCTTGGCTTTTTTGTTTTGGTGTTATCTAATTTCACCAGTAAAGCGGAATTTAAATCCTCTAAATTATCGGTTTTTAATTTCTACAACTCTTCTTTACGACATGCCCCTGCTACGCCAATAGCCACTACAAATAAAAATATCATGATGTAAAATTGTATTTAAAATAAAAAGTCCAGCCCGGGATTTGAATCCGAGTCATCTGTGTGCCAAGCGGATACACTATCCCCTGCACCACTGAACCTTATTTTAAAAGTCATGTTTAAAAGTACATATATCTATCTAGTAGAATTTAAAACAGACATTTTTATAATTATCTGATTTTTTTTATCAACTAAAAAACTCACTAATTACAAAAATTTATGTTAATTCGAGGAAAAAAGCCAAAGAAATTCTAAAAATAGTTCCTTCTAAATAAACTTACCTTTATTAGTAGATATTCCTTGTCTGGAGCTTCGTTTGAAAATCTCTGCAATTGATCTGCTGTCAATATGTTTGATTTTTTGGGGACGTAATTATCGGACTTTCTTTTCAAAAATGAACGTAATTTTTGATACGTGGATATATTAATGTTATTTTTTATACTGATAGTACTTCGCAACATTGAATATGGTAACCAAAGTGTAGACGCCTTTAAAGTTTTTCTTGAAATTTCCAGCAACAAATCTAACGTTACTTTTGCAGCTTTTTCCAATATCTCTGGCGGAGTATTATCAAAATCGTTAGTACTGACAGTATCCATATTATTTATTATAAATAGGTATATGTCTTTTTAAAATAATAGTCAATAGAAATTGCGATTTTTATCAAAGCACGAATAAAAACTACCTTAAGAATTTAAAAAACTTCTATTATCTGACAGTTGTGATAACTATTTAAAGCTGAACAGCAGCCAACTAAGGTGTTGTCGATTTTTGTTGATTCTCCATTTAAATGTATGTGGTGAGGGCAAAGTGCCGTTAGAAAAAATATTTCTCACAGTATGAGCAATACATGGTTTTGAAATTAAGTAAGCTATGAGAAATACGCTACTTTTCATAGCATTTGTAGGAAAAATCAGCTTTCATGCTCCACACACACACACACACACACACCTTTTTACAGAAGGAATCTAGCTGGTGAATCTTACATTATAAGAACATCTATACTAGCAAACTCTACTTCGCTGGACTTTTCCGTGTGCTCCGCACAGTTCAAGTCTTCCCTGAACCAGTCTTCTCTCAGTAAACAAGATTTATTACAAACCACTCGACATTGTATTATTGATAACTCATATTGATTTACACCACTGTGTTTTCTCATTATTTTATTTTATGTAATAGCACTTCACACTTGTTCTTACTCATTGTTCTCACTGTATTTAGTCTCACGTAATTTTATTATGTCATCATCAATATTTGTCATTCTCCCCCCCCTTCAAAGCGCGCAATACCATACCATTCCCTGTTTTTCGTTTCATTCCAATTTTTCGCAGATCTGGAAAAAGCACCTGAACGATGTGTACGACACGAAGAACGAATGCTCGGATAACGTCAAATACTTGTACTCGATGGAAAGGTATTGGCAACCGTTCTACAGGTTGGAGCTGCCGGAACTAGCTCAACATATACCGCCACTCTTGCACGCCATTCGAATGGTTTTCACCACATCCAGGTACTATAATAGTACGGGGAACGTGACAGCTCTTTTGGTGAAGGTGTCGAACCAGATTATTCTGAAGTGCAGGAGGTATTTGGATTGTGAGGGGACGAAAACGGTTTGGAATCAACCTAAACAGGTGGTTTTGGATAAAGTCAAGGTTAGTTTCAGGAATTAATGTAGTGGAAGGTTTTGAAAAGGTCTATTCTCTCCATAACTTTCGGAAGCTAATTGTTTGAAAAAAAAATATCAAAAGTTCCCGATTTCAATTCAACTTTGACACACCAACAGACGTAAAGACAACATACAAAAATCAAAGTGTCGAAAGTCTATGGAGATATTTTTATCCAAGATAAACATACTTTATGTTGCTTAATTTCTTGAACTTAGAACTGTAGTCCGCTATAGTACCTATATCCTCATGAAATAATAATAAATATATTTATTTATAATAAACAAGGTGTCCCGGGAATGTATAGATGGGGTCCAAATAATAATAATAACAATTTTATTTCCCAAGAAACGTACAAGCTTATGGAAGGGAAAATATAAATACTAAACAACAAATAAGAAAGTTAAACACTATACCGGGTGACACAGGATATCGGGCCACCCCTGTAACTTCTGCATTCGTGAACGGATTTTTCTGGAATTTGGTACAGTTATATAAGCAACCATTTCGGATTTGATCACATAACAATCCAATATGGCGGACTTCCGGTTTTTCTGGAAATGCCAGTAACTTTGTTTTTTCAAATGGAACACCCTGTATATTTTTAGATATTCAAGTTCAACAGGTCAAAACAAGTCCAAACCTTATGTCAAATGTAATTTTTTTGAAACAATTGAAATTAAAATTGTTTTTTTATTTTACCCGTGGATAAATGAGATTTGGTCAAGGCTATTCACAATGAGTCGCACATAACAGAGAAACATAATTTTTTCTGAAAAATTATTTTTTGTGTCACTTACTGGTTAATCAATTCAGTCACATCACATTTTGTTCAAAAATTCATTTTTTTCAAATGAAACCCCTATGGGCCACCTACCTGTCTCTCTAGAACATTCATTAAGGAAAAAAAATAACATATCATTTTTGAATTTCGGTGCAGTAACAAATTGTATAAATTCAAAAATCTACAACTAGTTCATGAGTTTTCTGGCAGTTCGAATAATTTTTCAACTTAGTAAGCTGTGGAAAACAACATTTCTGAATCTTGTCAACTAATTGTGTAAGTTATACTTATAAGCACGATAATGTTGTTTTTTTTTAAATTCTTCTGGCGTTTTCTCGACTGACATTGCATTGGTATTCCAACTCCCGCGTCGAAGCGGTTGTATCAAAATCAACATAGCAAAACATTCATTTCTGCCTCCTCACTTACGATCATCTCCATTGTTGGGTTCTTTTGGGAATCTTCTCTCCACATTTTTGAAAAAGGTTCTTTGTGGATGTCTTCTGTGTGGGTATTGTTCAGCGTATAACTGACTAGCGGCGACAATGTTTTCAAGACATTCTCCGTAAATTAATAACATATCAACCTGGTCACTTCTTGTAAACCTATAATTTTAATTTTACATTTCTACTAAACTGATTCCCGGAAGTTAACTAATTTTAGAGAGTTGAGGTGAAAGATGACAGCGAAACACAATTAGTTGACAAGATTCAGAAATGTTGTTTTCCACAGCTTACTAAGTTGAAAAATTATTCGAACTGCAAGGAAACTCATGAACTAGTTGTAGATTTTTAAATGTATACAATTTGTTACTGCACCGAAATACGAAAATTATATGTCATTTTTTTCCTTAATGAATGTTCTAGAGAGACAGGTAGGTTGCCCCTAGGGGTTTCATTTGAAAAAAAATAATTTTTGATCAAAATGTGATGTGACTGAATTAATTCATCAATAAATGACCTTGACCAAATCTCATTTATCCACGTGGTAAAATGAAAAAACAATTTTAATTTCAATTGTTTCAAAAAATCACATTTGACATTAGGTTTGGACTTGTGTTGACCTGTTGAACTTGAATATGTAAAAATATACAGGGTGTTCTATTTGAAAAAACAAAGTTGCTGGCATTTGCAGAAATACCGAAAATCCGCCATATTGGATTGTAATGTGATCAAATCCGAAATGGTTGCTTATATAATTGTACCGAATTTCAGAAAAATCCGTTGACAAATGCAGAAGTTGGCGTGGCGCGATATTCTGTGTCACCCGGTATACTCCAGAGATTATATGAGGATAATATAAATAATAGAATCCGAAGAAAAAAATTTATTAATAATGAAGAAGGTATTTCTTTAAATGAATTTTGAATCGTAATTTGCCATATGTTTTCAAATAGTCCGGTAGATCATTGTAAAATTTTATTCCGTTATAATAAACAGATTTTCGTCCAAAATTTGTCTTTATTTTAGTAATCGCTAGATTATTGGCAAATCTGGTTGGGTAACTATGTTGTTCACTATCAGTTTTGAATACCAAATTAGAATGCTTTACCTTATTTTTAACGAAATGAATGAAGGTATATAGTCTCATTTTGTATAATGAATTCATATCTGAAAGTTTTCTTGGTTTATATAAATTAACTGTTGGTTCTCGATAGTCAAGTTTGAATATACACTTGTAAGCCATTAATATATCAATATGTTTGGACCACGATGAATTCTCATCTATATTTAGTCCCAAGAATTTCAGACCGGAAGAGTACTTTATACTTTCATTATTGAATTTAATATGATGTTTCACATCAATGTTGGAGGATCTTTTTGTTATGAACATAAATGATGATTTTTCAAAATTCAATGATAATTTACGCGAAATAAGCGATGAAGATATTTTTTTGAGATCATCCATTATGTTATTTTTGATCTTATGTAAATTTCTGCCACTATATATTATTGTTGTATCATCAGCAAACATTTTGATTTTTCCAGTCAAATCCAAGTCTGCTAAAAAGTTTATATATATATATATCGTAGTTCAGACCGATGTCCCAGCGAGAGTAGTCGCAGTAAACTTTGCTCCGTCAAATAACGACCGCCCACGATTTGTGAACTGTTAAATAAACCGCGAAGTCTTGAGTGCAAAGGGAAAATCATGGGAACGAGAAATAAGTTAGAAGTGCAGAATATTATAAGGGAAACTATTGCGGAAGCATTCTCCAACAAAGATTTCATTGCTCAGGTAACAAAAACAGTGACCGAGATAGTGAACAAAAAACTAGAGAAGCTCGAAAAAGTTATAAAAACCCAAGGTGAAGTGATAAAGTCAATGGAACAAAAGTTGGACGATTTGTTGCAATATAAGAAAAGAAACAACATTTGTATCTACGGCATCCAAGAAAGCGAAAATGAAAATATTTCCTCCAAGTGTCTTCAAATACTCAACGAACCGGAATCCATGAATTTGAACAGCAGTAACATTATGTCAGCTTTCAGAATAGGGTCTCAAACTGGAATATTAGGAAAACCTCGACCAACAATTGTAAAGTTCGCAAACAATGAATGCAAAACTGGAATATTGAAAACACAGCCAAATTTAAAGGTAAAAGTTATTCATCACCGAAGACCTGACAAAAACAAACGTTTACTTATGAATGAAACGAAGGCGAAGTTCGGAGACAAAAACGTTTGACACTGAATGGGCAAATATTTGCTAGAATTGACGACCGTAAGAAAAAAATCAGATCGAGTGAGGATTTAACAAATTATGTATGACAGCGGCGACATCAACACATTGTTTCACTTCTATTTCTTTCGTCTCATTGATTTATATAAACACCATAACATGAAATATTTCCCTTGTTTTTCAAATTATCATCGAGTTAATCTTAAGTTTTGTATATCTTTTTTTTTAACGAAATGTTCGGTATGAAAAAAAAATAGCTGCTAGTTGAACATTGTGATATTAGGAGTAATACTCATGCTGTGACTATTGGAAAAAAAAAAAACAGGAAAATCTTATTACTATTTCAGTATATTATTAAGTATAATTTGATTGATTTCTTTTCATACACTGAATTGGTAGACACTTCTTTTATAATTTACTTTTTCTTAGAATTCAAGGATATAATATTATAGAATGATTGATTTCTTTGACGAACTGGAGCAGTATAGAGAGAGGACAGACGTACGTGAAGATATAAATTTTGCAATGACACAAAAGGTAAGAAACATTTAAACATAGTTCACTTCAATATTAGAAGCCTGAACAAAAACTTTGAAGAACTCCTAGTATATATCGACTCTGTAAAAAACGAAATTGACGTCATTGTTTTATCAGAGACTTTTTCATTGAAAGTTTAGAAAATTTCGAAATTCTGAATTTAACATTTTCTATAACCAATCTAGATTTAATCAAAACGATGGCGTGGTTCTATATGTAAAAAGCAAATTGGGAATGTTATAAGTACAATACATAACCTCTCAGAAACAAATATTTTGGTTATCGATTTCATCCTGGAAAATATGACCTTTTCAATAATAGCATCATACAGGCCACCAGCTACAAACAAACAATTGTATATTACTGAACTTGAGAACCTTTTTAACTAGAAATAAAAAGATTTCGAAGTATTTATAGGTGACACTAATATAAATTTACTAAATGAAGACGACACATGTGTCATTAACTATGTTTGTAATATGGCCACACATGGGTTCTTCCTAAAATTAACACAAAACCAACGCGAGTCACTGAACATACCTCAAGTTTAATTGATCATATATTCACTAGAATAAATAAAATGATGCATTCGATGAGAAAAATATTAATTCATTTATAAGCAAAACTAGCCTAACCGATCACTACGCTATAGCACTATCTGTGAAATTAACTGATCGAGGTGTGACAAAATATAATGCTGATACAACAATCGAAAAGAACTATATAAACTATAAAAGCTTAGTAGTCAACTAGATGTCGAAAAATGGGAATATGTAATGAACTCAACTGATCCACTGTCAGCGTATAATCATTTTATTAACATCTTACAATCATTCATAAAAAAAGTTCTGAAACTAAAAACTGAAATTGGAAAATAAGAAACTTAAGCCTTGGATAACCGATGGACTAATAAATTCAATCAGACATCGAGATCGATTGAAATCCAGACTTTTAAAAACTTCTCTTTAGAACTGAAAATAGAATATACACATTACAGAAACTTTCTAAACAATCTAATACGTAAAACAAAACCGATTACTATAAAAGAGAATAATGCGGCAAATAATAACTATAAAAATCTGGACCGAAATTAATGACATAACAAATTCATCGAAACATTCTCAAGCAGACAATATAAATATAACCGATGACCAAGGTATTGAAATCTCATCAGATCTAGAAAAGCTGAGTATATCAATAAATTTTTGTTCAGGTGGGAACGCTCATGGCCCAAAAATTGATACCAAAACGTCTCCGCAGGAAGTAAATCCTCATATAAGAGATTCGCTATTCTCAATCCAGTGACAAGTAATGAAATAATCTCTACTATTTCTACTCTAAAAAATAACACATCGGCAGGTCCTGATCGTATCTCGGACCGTTGTCTCATATAATAAATCTATGCTTCCTAACCAGTATTATACCTGGTGCAAAAAATTCAACAAAAACCTATCGGATCCGTTGTCTCATATAATAAATCTATGCTTCCTAACCAGTATTATACCTGGTGCTTGGAAAGAATCAATAACTACACCAATTTTCAAAGCAGGCGATAGGAAACTCGCTACGAATTATCGGCCTATTACAGTTATAAATAATTTTGCAAAAATATTCGAGAAAGTGTTGAAAGTCCGCCTTATGCAATTCCTAGAATCCAATAATATCTTATCAAACGCGCAATTCGGTTTCCGAGAAGGCTTTTCCACAGAACAGGCTATATTCAGATTGGTGAAAGACGTCTTGGCTAATCTTAATGATAATAATAAGTGCCTAACAATATTTCTAGACCTGGCCAAGG
Source organism: Gonioctena quinquepunctata (assembly GCA_018342105.1). Lineage (NCBI taxonomy): Eukaryota > Metazoa > Arthropoda > Insecta > Coleoptera > Chrysomelidae > Gonioctena > Gonioctena quinquepunctata. The sequence continues at coordinate 794,026 of JAFIRS010000343.1, forward strand.
CGTTTGACACCGTGGATCACAAAATATTATTGCAAAGATTGGAAATAGCGGGGATAAGAGGCACTGTTCTTAATCTATTTGAAAATTATCTCTTGGATAGAACTCAGAGAGTAAAAATCAATAATTGTTTTAGTAACCCCCTTCCTATCACCATAGGCGTACCGCAAGGAACAGTGATGGGTCCCATACTCTTCCTAATTTACATAAACAATATTGGAGTACTGAGAAACACCAAAAGCTCAGTAATCTCATATGCAGATGACACAGCGATAATGTTTTTTGGAGATTCTTGGACAAAAGTATACCAACAAGCCGAACAAGAGTTAAATATATATTTTGACTACATAGATGGTAGCCTCTTAAGCTTAAATGCATGTATCATATACAATTCAGAGACTTCGCAAACTTATACGAAAAAAAATTCATGCCGATAAAAAAAAAATAAAAAAATTAAATATCTGGGTGTAATCTTAGACCAACACCTACGATGGTCTGAGCATGTATCATATACAATTCAGAGACTTCGCAAACTTATACGTAAATTTTATCAGTTGAGAAATATTTTAAGCAGAAAAACAATTGTGATGGTGTATAATGCACTAGCAGAGTCCATTATACGTTACTGTGTCATTATTTGGGGGGGTATGTACAAAACAGCCTTATGTGATCTAGAAATCACTCAAAATACAATTATAAAGATTATACTTAAAAAAGAAAAATTATTCTCCACAAATGAATTATATCGTAAGCTAACCTACTAAAAAAATTATTCTATGGGAAAACCAAAACCTACACATATACTAGTCATTCTTACAAAACGAGGTCTATTTCTAACAATCTAGTGACTGTTCCATTCTACAAAAAGTCTCTACCACAAAGATTCATAACTTATATCGGCCCCAAACTTCTCAATATGGTACCAGTATATATACGAAAAATCAAATCAAAAGTTAAGCTTTCTATAGAATTGAAAAAATTCGTTGAAGTGAACTATGTCAAGCTAAAAAACATTGTTTACTGATAAATTAGACATGCATTAAACTACTGTGTATAACATGTCGTTATCACCTTACATACATAGTATTGAAACCATTAATCTTCTCTCTCTTTCTCTCTCGCTCTAATTTCGCAGTTTTTCCATTCTCCTTCTCTTTTGATAATGTCTACCAACCAATCTTATTTAAAATTAGGTATATATATTCAAATTTAGATTAAGGTTTTTTTTTTTTTCTTTTTCTTTGTAAAATGACTCTCTAGCATGGGGTGAGTTGTAATACAAGCCATAAGGCTTAGACAATCCACCTAGTGCAAATTCATAAAATTCTCTTGTAAACATTGTCTGAATAAAAATATATCAAAAATATATCATATCATATAAAATATATCATATATAAAAGGAAAAGTACCGGTCCCAAAATGGACCCTTGAGGAACACCACATAACACGGCTGTCTGTGAACTGTACTCTTCTCTCATACATACAAACTGTTGACTGTCTGATAAATAATTTTTAAAACACATATATACTGGCCCTGTAATACCTATTCTATTCAAAGTACTCAAAAGGATTTTATGATTTACTGAATCAAATGCTTTTTTGACCGCATTTTTTGTCTGAATCTATATCTAGTTGGAGTTCAGTGATAACATCTAGAACAGCAGATTCAGTATTACTTGATTTTCGAAACCCATATTGCCCATTGAACAATAAATTCGATTTTTCGAGATATTCCAATAATCTGCAATGTACTTCTTTTTCTACAATTTTTGATAGTACCGAAAGAATAGAGATTGGTCTATAATTCCCCATTTGATCTTTTTTACCCGTTTTGAAAATAGGCTTAACTTTGGCAGTTTTTGATTTGTCAGGTACTGAGCCTGTTGAGAACGTTAAACTTATTAACTTACTCATTATTGGTGCAATTTCTGATTTTACCATTTTCACAATTTTTGTAATGATATTATCGAATCCCGGAGCTTTTCTTGTATCAAGTTCACTGATTATTTTTTCTACTTCCTCAGATTCAGTGGGTCTCAAAAACATTGATGAAATTTTTGACTGAATTGAAATTTCTCGTTTGGCCATGAAACTCGATGACAACTCAGGACCAATATTAATGAAATAATCATTGAACTCTTCACAAATTTCTTGTTGGTTACTAATCTTTTTTCCATTTTTCGAGATATATGCAATTTCATCATAGCGTCTTGATTTATTATATAACAGTTTATTCAATGAGTTCCAAACTGATTTTGTAGTAGCATTGGGGAATTTTTGTTTATAATATTCTTTTTTTGGTTCTTTAACACTTAATTTAACGAATTTATTATAAATATTATACGAATCAATAAGCATTTGGGTAGGGTTATATTTTTTTTGTAATAGAATTTATCACGGAGTTTAATTAGTTTGGAGATATTCTCATTGAACCAGGGTTTTGAGTCTTCTCTTATTTTTATGATATTTTGACGGAAATAATATTCAAACGTTGTAAATTTTTTTAGGATCGTCACATTTTTTTAATTTTTCGTTAATTAATTTCAAATTTTCTTTAAGTTTATTCTCATCAAAAATAGTAAAAGTACTGGAATATAATTTATTTTTTGAGTAGGTTTTATTCATACTGATTTCGGTAACAAGTAATTTATAATAGATATTTCCCATTTATTATCGAAATTGCTTCGAATGTGATCAATTAATGATAACCTTATTATTAAAGTCTCTTGTAGGAATTTTGTTATTCATAATTTTGAAATAGTTTGAATTGCATATGTCACGAAAAGAGTTATTTTGTTCTTTGTATTTTATATCACCGAAAACAAAACAATTTTGTTTGCTATCACAAACATTTTGAAGTTTGGCATCTAAAAAATTAAGGAATGTTTTTACATTTTCATTTGGGGATCTATATATACCGCAAAGTAGAATATTGGGATTTGTTAACTTAATTTCAATATAAGAGGTCTCACAATCCTTTTTAGTAATTTCGAAATCTATGTTCATCACGAAAATTCTTGTACCGCCTCCTCGTATAGGTCTTGACGAATAAACAGCACTGAAGTTCTTGAAATTGAAATAGATTTCCTCTCCTTCGTTTATTCAGGTTTCAGAGATGATTACAATATTTGCTCCAACAGTATTAATTATAACTTCTATTTCTTCCATTTTATTTCTTATCGTACGAGCATATAAATAATTTTTAGGCTACTGACTAATTGGTATTCAGAAATTGTTGGATATCCATTAATTTTAATATCCATGTTTTTCATTTGGTCTATGATATCTTCAATTTCATTCAGTATTTGGTAGTAATTTTTATTGAAATTCTTTCCTACTTTTATATTTGACATTTTTCTATACATTATTATTATTTCATTGTTTATATTTCTTTCTTTCATTTCAAAAATTTTATTGGTCATATTTGTGTCATTTATTTCCATTGTTATTATTTTATCATTTATTTTTCCTTTTTTCAATTCTAAATTCATTTTCGCCATGTTTCTGGCATATATTTTCACTATTGTTACTTTATCATTTATTTTCCCCTTTTGTATCTCAAAATCATATTATCTATAAACTCATTATCTATAAACTCATTATTTTTGTGATCAAGATTCATTTTTATATTTTGTATTTGTTTATCATCTTTTTCTAATAAACTGTTACTAACATCTGTTTTTTGTATAAGTACTACCTGAATTTTATTTTGCTCACTACTTATTTCAAATGATTTAGACATTTCTTCTGTACTTTCTTTGAATCTTCCTTCCATTTTTCCCATACATTCCCTATATTCTTTGAAACTTTCTTTCATACTTTTTATTATTCTATCTGTGCTTTCTCTCATTTCCTTTTTCATGAAATCCATATATTTTTGACACTGCCTCTCCAGTTCTATTCTTTCACCTTTTATTTCACTCCCTCTCGCATTACTACTCTCTCCTTGTTCCTGATCACCCCTCTCTCTACCTTCAGCACCTTCTTCCAAACCAACTTTTTTACCATTTCTCAAATCCATTTTCTCCACACTTATATAAATATGTCAATGCAAAAATTCTAAAATGTCAACTTTATATTTTCCCTGTATAAATATTTTTGATTTCAAACAAATGTTTTTCTTTTCAATTTCTATAAAATTCACACTTGCTTCTATTTATTATTTTTGGCAAATATATTCGCACCGCGTTGGTTATCTCCCCACGTTGCTGATATCACCCCGCTTTACTGTAATTGCCCCGCGTTGCTGTTATTGCCCCGCGTTGCTGTTATTGCCCCGCGTTGCGGCGCCAGTTGTTATGATGGGATTGATTTTGAGTTTATACATTTTTCTTTGTTTCAGATTTGTTTCAAAGATTTTATGAATGAATCCCTATCATAACAAAATGAGAACTCCGGCTATGTTGTCTTACCCTTTTCCAAACCTCTTTTCACCTTATCCCAGCTCAATCGGTACGCCTATGAACAAAGAGTTACCTCTCTTTTGACTAGCAGGTTCAGTAATGCCAACTTGTTGAACGGCTTGATATGAAATATGCTGTTTAGTGGGGAAAAAGTGTGGTTAGATGTTCAAAGATAAAACACATATTGCAGAAAATAATCAAGTGGTTAGTTCGATGGTTAGTGTTTGAAAAAATACAATTATTGCATCTTGGTACTTTTAGCTCTATTTTCAAATTTTTTATGTTATAAGTTTTCATATTCCAAGAGTTTATGTGATTTTTTAGATTTGCGACTTTCATTTTCGTATTTGTTATTATAAATTTGTGATCACTAAGAGACGAGTTTATAATTGATATATCGATTTGTCCATTAAAGTTACTTAGAACATGATCAATCAAAGAAGTACTCCTTTCAAATGCACCTGTCGACCAAGGCGGGTACCTCAGGGGTCTATTCTCGGCCCATTACTCTATTTCATGTATATGAATGATTCGACATATCGATTTCGTAGAATGTGAAGTTTTCTGACAAAAAATGTATAAGGGAAGTTTTACATTTCAAGAAAAAATATATTTCATAGGATATTATTTCATTTTAATGATTTGTTTCAGACTTGTCTGGACCTCTACTTGAAATACTACCAGTGCTTCAAGAGAACCAGAAGGGAAATGGAGGAAGCTGCCGAGAAACCGTTCGAATGCTCGGAAATGTTCATTTTCGGCAAGTTCGAGACATTCAAGAAACGAGTCGAAGAAATAGTCAACGTTCTGAACACAACGATAAAATACTCGATTTTGCAAAAGAGTATGATCGAAGGCATAGACGTGTTCGCTCAGAAATTCGTCAGCTTCTACAAGAAAATATCCACCCAGAAATACGACGCTTTGAATCATCGTCTTCCGTATTTCGACAACGACTACAAGGAGTTCAGGCAGAATGTCGTAGATACCGAATGGGAGTTGGAAGAGTTCGTTGGAAGTTCTCTTTCGAAGATTCCTGACGTCGATAACGTTCTCCGACTACTCAAGAGGTATGCTAGGCCAAGAGTTCCATTTATTCATATTGTCCAAAAAAACTAACCAAATACAAATGTTTTTTTTAAGACAAATGCACTAAAAACGAAAAAATTATTTATTTATTTATAGTAGTAATACATCCAACAGATAACGTGAAATTTATTCTAGGTTTATACCGGGTGACACAGGATATCGGACCACCCCTGTAACTTCTGCATTAGTGAACGGATTTTTCCGTAATTTGGTACAGTTATATAAGCAACCATTTCGGATTTGATCACATTACAATCCAATATGGCGGACTTCCGGTTTTTCTGGAAATGCCAGTAACTTTGTTTTTTCAAATGGAACACCCTGTATATTTTTACATATTCAAGTTCAACAGGTCAAAACAAGTCCAAACCTTATGTTAAATGTAAATTTTTTAAAACAATTGAAATTAAAATTGTTTTTTATTTTACCTCGTGGATAAATGAGATTTGGTCGAAGCTATTCACAATGAGTCGTAAATAACAGAAAAACTTATTTTTTTCTGAAAAATTATTTTTTGTGTCACTTACTGGTTAATCAATTCAGTCACATCACATTTTGATCAAAAATTAATTTTTTTCAAATGAAACCCCTATGGGCCACCTACCTGTCTCTCTAGAACATTCATTAAGGAAAAAAATGACATATCATTTTATGTATTTTGGTGCAGTAACAAATTGTATGAATTCAAAAATCTACAACTAGTTCATGAGCTTTCTGGCAGTTCGAATAATTTTTCAACTTAGTAAGCTGTGGAAAACAACATTTCTGAATCTTGTCAACTAATTGTGTAAGTTATACTTATAAGCACGATAATGGTGTTTTTTTTTTCTTCTAGCGTTTTCTCGACTGACATTGCATTGGTATTCCAATTCCCGCATCGAAGCGGTTGGATCAAAATCAACATAGGCAAAACATTCATTTCTGCCTCCTCACGATCATCTTCTCCATTGTTGTGTTCTTTTGGGAATCTTCTCTCCACTTTTTAAAAAAAGGTTCTTTGTGGGTGTCTTCTGTGTGGGTATTGTTCAGCGTATAACTGACTAGCGGCGACAATGTTTTCAAGACATTATCCGTAAATTAATAACATATCAACCTGTTCACTTCTTGTGAACCTATAATTTTGATTTTACATTTCTACTAAACTAATTCCCGGAAGTTAACTAATTTTCGAGAGTTGAGATGAAAGATGACAGCGAAACACAATTCGTTGACAAGATTCAGAAATGTTGTTTTCCACAGCTTACTAAGTTGAAAAATTATTCGAACTGCAAGGAAACTCATGAACTAGTTGTAGATTTTCGAATGTATACAATTTGTTACTGCACCGAACTACAAAAATGATATGTAATTTTTTTCCTTAATGAATGTTCTAGAGTGATAGGTAGGTGGCCCAAAGGGGTTTCATTTGAAAAAAAAAATTTTTTATTAAAATGTGATGTGATTGAATTAATTCATCAATAAATGACACAAAAAATAATTTTTCAGAAAAAAATATGTTTTTCTGTTATGTGCGACTCATTGTAAATAGCCTTGACCAAATCTCATTTATCCACGAGGTAAAATAAAAAAACCATTTTAATTTCAATTGTTCCAAAAAAATACATGTGACATAAGGTTTGGACTTGTTTTGACCTGTTGAACTTGAATATGTAAAAATATACACGGTGTTCTATTTGTAAAAACAAAGTTGCTGGCATTTGCAGAAAAACCGGAAGTCCACCATATTGGATTGTAATGTGATCAAATCCGAAATGGTTGCTTATATAACTGTACCTAATTTCAGAAAAATCCGTTCACGAATGCAGAAGTTACAGTGGTGGCCCGATATCCTGTGTCACCCGGTATGTTAACAATAACTGATAAAGTGACAATACATACTTTCTGAAATTACATTTCAATTCGAGATGAGCCTATATAAAATTTGTTTGAATTGGGATGCATTTGAAAAGAATATATCCACTGAGGGAAGATTCTTTAGAAATCTACACATGATTTAGACAAATACAGAAATATTGTTGGGAATTGGGTACAGTAATACGAAAGGTAAGGTTCGTTCTAGAGGCTAAACGAGGAATATTGAAGTTCAATAAAGATAGTAATGTTATTCAAAAAATACATTGATTTTTGAATTCATTCAAGAGAAGATTATACTCACAGTGTCTTTCTGGATATGAACCATGAACTTCAGAAATCTACGTTGAACATTTTCTAGTTTGTCACTGTATTCTGTATAATGCGGGTTCCATATCTGGCTGCCGTATTCCAACTTCGATCTCACCAAAGCAAAAAATATGCATTTCATTGCTTCTGGTGATTTGAATTATTTGCAATTTCGTATGACAGATCCATGAAGATGCATTGATTTATTTGTGATATCCTCTATGTGTGACGAAAATTTTAATTTTGCGTCAAACGTTATTCATAGATCCCTACATTCAGATACCCTCGTAATGATGGTCATAATTTTGCGCTTGAATCACCTGAAGACGATTGCAGAGACCATTCGAAACGTCGTGAAAACCTTTTAAATCCATTAAGACGATGAACGTCCGAAACGAGAGTAATCAAGTCACCACATTGTCTACAACCTTCAAACAATCGTATAAAATATTGTACAAATTCGATAATTGATCGTTTTTAGTTTTGAACAAAATGAAAGTGGTACATAATGTATATCGTTGAATTGGTCATTCTATTCTCTATTGAATGGCAAGATGGCCCTCGGTAGGTACAATTTGAAAAAAAACGATTTTTTCGTTAAAAATGCGGTCATAAAATTTTAATTCCTGCTGTAGGATTTGTTATTGATCTTACCGATGAAATGACTATTTCTATGAGTTACTGATGTAAATTAGTATAGATTTTAACCTGATCAAGGCCTCCTGGGGTGAAAAAAAAAATTTGTGTTTTTTTCAATTGTAAATTAAACATTTGGCAACACTGTCGTATGTAATTTGAGCCCAAAGAGAGTAAACGTTATAGGAGAGTCTATTCCCCATAAGACAATGGTGACACTAATAGAAAGAGATGAAAGATAATTTTTGAGTCATAGTGAACGTATATGGTAATGTCATGGCCACCATTCACTCTGGACAGTGGCGGACTAGCGCATTCCGCACTTTGGTATCTGAGAGTTACAGGCTCTTGAATGTATATTGGACCACTCTGTATGTTACGTGGGCCACCTGTACTCATGTCCAAGTACGTCACTATGATGCGTTAATGCTACAAGATTCTGATTGGCTAGAGCTTATTAGTGCCTCCTATTCAGTTTACTCTCTTTGATTTGAGCCGTAGAATTCGAAAAACATCAAACATACAGGGTGTTCCATTTGAAAAATCGAAGTAGGTGGCTATTCTGGTGAAACTGGAAGTCGGCCATTTTGTTTTCATATGTCTGTCAATCAAAATTTCATTCAAATCGGTTGATAAGTGGAGGAGATATAGGCATGGCATGTCACCCGGTATGGTATTAACAACACGAAACTCAGGTAAACTTTCGACAGTTGGTAAATGATACTTAGAACAAAGAATTCAACAATTTATAGTGAATAAAGTTTTGTAATTATCTGAAAGGACCCTCGCAATACAGACTAGTTTAAATGATCGGACGTTAAACCCTTTATCTCGATTCTGAACTAATTAATTTTGACTTTTTCTAGACCCAAAAGGAACTACTGACTTGAATACGATTTCTGGTAGTTAGTTCAACCCGTGCCACGACGTAATATCAACTGACGATTTTTCTGAGATAATTCTTCGCGTAAGATGTCTTCGAGAACACCTTACTTAAGTTAAATCCCGACAAATAACCACAATTTCAACTCCCATTTACAACTCAGGATATTATCTAACCAATGGGGTGAGTTTTTGAAGAACTCTAAGGAACTTTGTAATGATTGTGTCAACCAATTACGATTCTAATTGGGGGTTAGCTAGCGCTCCCACGAATTTGAGCGGTACTACTTGGAACTATGGAATTCTTTGAGCTACTTTAGTGTTTTTTAACGATTATTCCTAATTTACTCTGGAGTAACTGACAACGCCAATTAGTGGGGTCATGCTTTACAAAAAGAGCCTTCAAAAAATCAACTTCTTGGGAGAAAATGACCAAAAAAACTCCTTTTCCGATGCCCAAGAGCATGTCATTAAGCCACTGAATTCTAACGAACATATATTCAAAAGTATCGATCCATTCGCTGAATAATCCAGATATCGCGCATATTCGTTTGTAATCTAGTTTGTTCTATGAAATTTCAATATTTTGTTTCAACCATAAACTTGTCTACTAAGAAATTCCCGATTTATGGCTGGACAGGGTTAATTTCAAGATTTTTTTATGGAGGTTTCTGACTTATACAAAATCAACTGCCTTCAGGGCTTAAGGCTCCGGCTGAGATTATTTCTCGCAGATATCAAAATTGGTTTTCAAGAATTTCGTATTTGACCAGAGTTATTGCACAGCTAAGCTGCCTCACATATGTTATTTTTTCCCAGAACTGTGATTGTTTAAACTCACTAAAATCCGTCTGTTTATGACGTCGTTTTATACCCTTAAAAAGGAAAGTTATTTCAGAATATCGGTCACTCTGTATTCCCTGTGGAACCCTTGATGAGTTTATACAGGACCGGCCTTGTTCTGTTACATAGTCCTTATTGCTACAGAACACTAAAAAAGACTACGAGAAAATCTCTTCGATTGATTCATCCATAACTGAATTTTGGCGAATATGCTGAGAACCAGTGCATTCGCCATATCTTTGAATTGTAAATTATGCTGAGAACGGTGCATCCACCATATTTTACTAGCAGTTACTGAAGAATGCCACTATTCACCTCCTGGCTCCATCATTAGATCAGCTCCAAGATACCAAATTATAGTATTGTCATCCAAACTACATATACATAGCAAATTTCATATCGATACGACGATTCGAAGTGGGTTAAAATTGACTTCCGAAATTTCATTACATTGTTTGTTAGTTGCAAATGAAGCTAATAAACGTGTGTTAAAAATAAAGAGTATCATAATGAATGCATCATGGGCAAAAATAATTTATACTAATTGACAATTTGAAGATTCGAAAAGCTGAATTTGGAGTGCCTCCACTTGGACGAGAGGTACCTCGAAGCAATGTTGATGTTCCAAGGGGAAATAGAAGAATTGCGAGACAGATATAACGAAGAACGACAAACTCCTTCTTTACCGAGGAATATGCCTCCGGTTGCTGGCAGAATAATGTGGATTAGACATTTCTACAGCAGAATCGAAGAGCCTATGAATGTGTTCAGGACCAAAGACAAGGTACGTGCTTTAGTTGTTGACTTTCGTTATAATTTTCGATCCTTTAGTGCGGCAAAACTTTTTTCACTTACACTTATTTCCATATTCTACAAAATATTAAGCTTATTGGTAAGTCGGATATTAATTGGAATAATACATTTTTACTCATTTATTTCCCAAGAAACGTTCAAGTTTGAATATACACTTAATGAAGTGTTTTTAATGGCTTCAGCAAAAAAATTACTAGCTGAACCTCAAACAGAAATTAAATATTGGAATTTAAAATCAAGGTAAAATAAATTGTTTTGAGATTATCGATAAAAAAAAACATTTCTCGTTTTGAAAAAAAAAACAATTATAGGAAAACTAGTTTTCTTAGTATTTCAGTATGTTTGGACCAAGATAAATTCTCATCTATAATAATCCCAAGAATTTCAGATTGGAAGAGTACTTTCGAGTCAAAGCCCTAGGTGCCTTTTTTTTCTAGGTGATACGACATGCGAAAGTTCAAAAATGCATCCAATTGTTCAACGCCCTGTCTATGGTTTTCGTTCATTACGAAAATATCTACCACGAAGCTTGGTTTGCTTATGCGGGCCAGGTCCGAAACTGCCTGATGACGCCCATCCTGACGAAACACGAGAAAACAAGGAGGTATTACGTCAACTTCGACCCGTATATAGCTGAAGTGATAAGAGAAGCCGAATACATGTATAAACTCGATTTAGGTAATGAAACCTAAATACTTAGTACCTCAGTATTAGAGCTGGGTTTCGTTCAAAGTGTTTTATAGCAGTAAGATCCATGGCTGGACAGGTTGACGAGAGTCAATAATAATTTCAAATACATCGAAATAAAAACATAATCATAAAACCCGCAAATAAAAGGATACGTAGTAAAACACACGCAAACAGCATTTCTCGAAACCGGTACTAAATTCATATTAACAAAAACTACCAAAAATAAAATTCAAATGCAAATTAACGTTATTTTCCTTAAGACAATAATACCATTGTGTCGGATACGTCAAAACTCTTAAAAAATACATACACATACTATAACACAGAAACGAAAAACAATACAAAGAAATATTACTGTACCGGACAGTTAAAGAAATCTTGCACAGTATAAAAACTATTTTGCACCAAAAACGTTTTGAGGCGCGTTTTAAACATTTTAAGTGTTAAACTTGATTTGATGTGTTCAGATAAGTGATTAAAAATACGTGGTCCTATATAGTTAGGTGCATTTTGGGTTATCTTGTATTTTCCAACTTGTGTGTAAATTAAGCCTTTCTGGCGTGAATTCATGTTATGAATGTCTTTATTGAGCTTGAAATAGGTAATGTTGCAATAAATATAACATGCAATCTCAAATATGTATAAACTAGCGAGAGTCAAAATATTCCTGGATTTCAAAGTGTGTTTGCAGGTTGCTTTACAAGGGATGTTGAAAATGCACCTCAAAATTGCCTTTTGTGCAATAAATACATCTTTTGACTTGTACGAACAATACGTTCAAGGGCAAATTTGATTCCACTACATTCCACTTATTTCCCAAAGATAATTACTGATACCATGTCAAAGGATCTTCCTGGTCTTCTTACATATTGTTCTTTTAGGCCTTAACAATACATTCTATAAAAATTGATTCATTTGATGTATTTTTCATTTATTTCTTCACTGCTTGGCGCATTTAGCTGAGATATAAATCCAATTTCGAAATTTGAAAATAAGTTCAATAAAATTGGCTATTCTGGCACACATCAGACGTCATCAAAATGGAGGTTTCGCCGTAACCCTGTCAGTATTATATATATAATAACCCTTAATGTTATATAGAATTTTCGAGAGGTGTTCCGAAATAATTCTAATTATGAATCGTACCAATTTATTTTCTATGGTTAATTTTCTATTGATACGGCTCCACCGAGTTGGTACTTATGTATTTATGTGTTTGCTCATGATAAAAATCTTATGATGGAGCGGATAATGATTTTATGAAGTGCAGTAAATTACATACAATTACTCAATTCAGCTTTCAAACCAATAAAAGTACGGGAGATGCAATCTCTTTCGCTTTCTGAAAAATCTATATTTTAGTCTGAAGGAAGTGTTTTGCGATATATCTAAAGCTTTTGACTGTTACGTAAGCTTCATCTCTACAGCTTCAGAAGGCGAAGCTTCAATTGGTTCAAATCCTATCTAAGTGTATTATTTTGGAATCCTGGAGGACTCCATGGATTTTCCTAAAACCTGATATTACTTAGAAATTGCTTGCTGAAAAAAGGTATGAACTTATATTCGTGCGCTGCTTGTTTATTAATTGTTTAAACATTGAAAACCAATTTAATTAGGAAAATTTTACCCAAATTGATGCTATAAGAGTTTTCGAGGTCGCTGAACCCGAATATGACATTGAAAAAACGATGGCGTGGCCAGTCGTAAAGGTAGATTTCATGAATTATAATTTACAGCTACCTATTTGTTATTTATGTGTACATCTAAGAGAGAAAAAATTCGGGTAAAATTTGGGAGATAGTGAAGCTCTATCAAACGACTCATAGTTTGCCGATATTGGGTATGGAAATGAAACATTGCGAATTTTTTCTACAGCTGCCATTTTGAGACTATTTGACCATTTTCGAAATTAGCCGAGGTATTCATGAGAATTATTTTTGTTTCATTCGGTTGAAAAATGTGGCCTCCACTCAACAAATTTCGTTGTATCCCATATATGAGTTTCAATATCACACTTTAAACTAGATTTTTGAAGCATGGCCTCAAAATTCAAATTTGTATTTTTTTTAATTCAATAGTTTGAACTCTGTATTTTTCGAAATACATTTTTTTTTCAAGTTGTCCTTTTTTTATTTTATTTGTCATTTTGAGAGTAATCTGTGAGAATTTCAGATATTTATCTTTGAAAATACAAAAAAATAAGACTTTAGACATGATTCTGCTTTGACGTAATTTCATTCATGTACTATTCCTATACATATTTTTTCACTTTTAAAAACATAACTTCTCGTTAGCTGCATTTTTCTTCTTTCAGTTAAATTTTTGTTATGATAATTTAATCAATTAGATCAAAAGTTATAACAAATTAAGTGTAAAGCGCTCGTGGCTGCGTACTCCTCCAGCGCTGCACTTCAGAGTCGCGCCTCATTTTTTTTCGCACGTTAGCGAAAAAATTCTGCAGCTTAATTTTAATTAAAAACAAATGATTCACCTTTTGATGTAAAATTTTCCATTTTGCGAGTGGCACCATTATTTATTCATTTTTTAATA